>CM030367.1:45577607-45730107 GCA_017893485.1 Hemerocallis citrina
AATATTCTGAAATTTGGAATAAATTTTGTTGACACATACATCTAACTTTTCCTTTAAAGTTCCGATTCAAAATTCCTTATAGATATTGAGTTACGAATTTTTGAACTCGACTCGCTGCTTACCCAAAACTACAGAATTTCCTTAACTCGCTGTTTTGGAAATGAACTTCGTAAACCCCCCAAATAAAATCTGAAAAATCCGAAATAATTCAATCTTGCTCTGTACATATTCAAGATCAACCACTAAAAATTTGGAATCAAAATTCTAATGCATCACCAAGTTACAAATTTCCAAACATAACTAAGTTCTTAAGCTCAAAATTGCAATTCTACCACAACTTCCCATTCAAGCCAAAAATTTCAAGCACAACCATTTCTACTCCATGACTACTACTAACAAGAATTCAAACAAGAACCTTAATTGAAAATTTTAAATAAACACAAATTTAATAAGAAGGAGTTTAGAAAACACACTCAAATGATGATTGAAGGACCATGGCTTCCCTTGCTCCAATCTTGCTCCTCTCAATTTCTTCTTCTCCACAACTCCAAGAACCCATAAGCAATTCAAAAACCCTCTCCTCTCTTTCTTTTCTCATCACATGAAGAAGGTAGTAGAAGAGGATGGAGAGTAGAAGAAGTAGAAGAAGATGGAGGTGAAGTTTTTTGGGTGAAAATTTGAGATGGAGATGGGGATTTGGATTTCGGCCATGGAGATTTGGGGTTTCGGTGGCTTGAGGTTGGGGAGGAGGAAAGGTCGGTGGAGAATGAGGAGAAGCAAATGGGGAAGAGAAATAGAGTGGGGAATTTTTATTTAGTTTGGTGTGAGTCTTTAACACATGCCTACAATAGTACATATATATACATACATATACTCTAATTATACATATGTATATATATGTACAATCCACTTCAATACAATTCAATCACATATGTACACATACAAATATATACATACACATATACATGTAAAATGCATACAAGTATCCATACATATATATTATATATGATTCAATCAAAATAAACACACACACACACACACACACACACACACACACACACACACACACACACACACACATATATATATATATGGGTAAAAGGGATATGAGCAACTTGCTTATTTAGTAAATGAGCAATTGATTTTGTAGCATGCATGTGATACATTGGACAACTAACCCTTTTAAGGATTTTCCAATTCATATGATACATTGGACAACTAACCTTTTTAAGGATTTTCCAATTACATGTATGCCACATCATCAGTTACTTATTTACTAAATGAGCAAGTTGCTCATACCCCTTTTCCCCTATATATATATATATATATATATATATATATATATATATATATTGTAAAAATACTAAAATACTATTTGCCTTAAAGATTGTCTCGTTAGAACAATCGGAATAATACACACAATTTTATTGAGAAGATATTCTGAATATACCTCATCGGGTACAGAATAACTAATATATCTGAAATTTCTCAATTAAAATTAATTGTTATTAGAAAAATACATAATCGCATGCAATTTTCAACTGTGCACAGATTATAATACAAAATAGCCATAAGCTATTTTGCAGGGTATTACATCACTCTCTCCTTAGTATCGTTCTGTCCTCAAAACGCTGCCAGTGGAGAGGAAAAAAAAACACGAACATCAATAGTTCACGAGACATTTTCTTGAAACATCTACATGCCCCGTTCACCTACATCAGTGTATCCATGATTATAAATAATTATAATGACATTTCAATCAAATTTTATGCATCAACAGTGCGTACATACCCATCAACAGTAACAGACTCCACTTTTGTTCAAATTTGTGCATCATACACATATATAATTGTCCAATCCAACAAATTAGCAAGCATATAGATGAAAGCAACCTACTCATAATTTCTATTAGGTTCTTTAACAATCACAAGTTATCAAATTAGGGTTTTGTTCATCAATAGTATAGTTTCAAGAAAAGATTTAACTTTTAATTCATCTATTCATTGAAATTTATTATATCTTCATACAATCAACTAACATGCTTCCTAATAGATAGATCATCACATACATATGCTTAGAACAAAAAGAAAACAAACACAAGTCAGTCACCTTATTGAAGAATCAACCGAAGATAATAAAGAATAAGAAAAATCCCTCCTTTTGCAAGAAAACCAAGATCCTCGCTTTAAAACTCCAACAAAATAATAATAAGAAATCCCTTTGTGTTGTGCAGCAAAGAGATGGATGCACCTCACCTTATATAGGCCGGAATTTGATGTATCTAGGGTTTTGAATAGATTTGCTATTTTTTTTTTGAAATATACCTTTACATATATAAATCCTTATACTTGAAAACTGAATAAAACCAACTTAATTGAGTTTTAAAAAATCAAAGATGGCCCTTTTGTATCAGTCGGCACTGTTTGAGAAATCCAAAAAAATAAAATTGCATTTTTGCCTATCTAAGCGTCAAATTTGCAAAAAGACAGTTCTTTATCAAAACTTTCAAAATAAACAAAATTTATTAAAACAAAAAGTAAACTCTTTACCTCTGAGTTGACTAGGCATCATGCCCAGCCCAAAAATCTCAAAATCTGGAGTTTTTACTCCAAGTGGTAATTTTGCACAAAAATCATTCTTTTTGTAAATTTTGTAAATAGGTCAAATAATTATCAGAAGAATCCAGAAAATTCACTAATAATATATAACAATAATTAATGAGTTTTCCAAAAAATAGTTTTTGATTTTGAACTTCCAGGAAATTATTTGCACGTGTTTTGCACGTGTAAAAAGGTAAATTTCAGAAAAATATTTATTAAATGATCAAAAATCATTTTAATTCATTTATTAATCTTAAAAATATTATTTAAAATCTGGGTTATTACAAGACATGTGTATGAACTACCCTCAATTTTTGTAGATTTAATTGATGACTGTTCTGACGTGAAACATATATGTGAACACAATTTATTACTTGCTGCCTGAACATAAAATTTGAAAAGAATAGGAGTTTCACCCCAATTTCTGTAGTTTACATATCATATATATATTCTCTGGAACCGACAGAGAGTCTATTTTCTAGAATTTCTGACAGATCCAGATTTTATTTTCTGTAGAAGCGGCAATCTGTGATTTAGTACAGCAATGTCATGGTGTCCAGATTATGTAAATTGTGTGTAATTGATATGTTTGCTTCTTGCTTTGTCTGTAACGAGTAGAATTAGTCACACCTAGCATCATACAATATTGACACCTTGTATGCTCGCATAGGATGAAAATAAACTATTAACAAGCCGGGATATTATAGGATGACTTGGTAGTGAACGATCGAGAAATATACTCGGCCTTCTTGCTTGCCTGGTTTACTACTTGGAAGGTGGAGAATTGATTGTCATTGTGTGATCACATTGTCATGGTATCTTGTCATCTTGATACCGAGTATACGATCCGTAAATTCACCATCAGTCTAAAACGTTCACTGTTTGCTTGCACTGAAACTACGGTATGGAACATATGGGACGCAGTAGTACGTGCACTAGATAGATTAATAAAATGATTAATAACCTGTATTTGACATCTCATGCTTGATCCTGTATATCGTCATCAACATAGAATTTAAATTGACATCATTCATTACATGCCTGATTAAATATAAACCTTTGATATTATTGCCTATATTTGACTTTGTTATTGACTTTGATTCCGTTCCTTTTCTTTGATATGCTATGTTCCTATTATTCTTTGTTTCCCTCTACTAGCTGTCCACGACTTGCACTAAGGACATTATTTTCTCTTTTTTTTAGATTAAGAATTCACAGGTACTAAAGGAACTATACCAGAAGGAATTGGTGAGCAACGATTCTAGAGATGGAGCTGGATTGCGCGGCTTAATTTGCTTTATTGCTAGATTTATTTCTTTGCACATTGCTATGACTTTGTACTTTGTTTTGGGCCTTATGACCCAGAGTTTGTTTTTATCCCAGATGTTGGATATTATTACTGTTGGTTTATTTTATTTATTATTGGAGTTTATCGTGATTCATGTGATTATATTTTTCTTGCGTGGTTGTGTTATTGTTCATATTGCTGAGTTAGTCTAATACAACTTATAGATGGTGTTTACATCATTCGCTTGGCCTACGTTACATACTCGTATTCTGTATTTTGGGAAGCGGGGCATGGTATTTTTAAAGAGCTTAGATTTGAATCAAGAAATTCAGATAAATGTCTTTAATTTTGTGGTAAGCCAAATATAATTACCCTTATTTATGTGTATATTGTTGACATGCTTGTTGATTGGAAGTGACATCTCTATTACAAATGAAGTTAAAACTGTGATATCCAAATATTTCAGCATGAAACACCTAAGTATTGTGGACACCATATTAGGTATAAGGGTGAGTTTCGGTTGGCAAGGGATAACCCTTAGTCAAACTCATCAAATTAATAATGTGTTTTAAAAATGGGGATATAGTGATTGAAAGTGTGTTTTAAAACACCTTATGATTATGATAAAAGGTTGATACCTAATGATGGTGCAACTATGAGACAGGTAGATCATTCTAAAATAATTGAAAGTCTCATGAACACAAAATCTGCACTACAATAGGCATAGCCTTTGAGGTAGGTATGATCTGCAAATCACTAATAATTTCATACACATTTGAGTGCCCTTAAGAGGCTAATGAGATACCTAAGTAGTACTTAAGAGTTTGCTTTGTGCTACTCAAAGTTTAGTGAACATCGACAACTAGTGAATATGTGTTCACACTAGGAGGAGCAGAAAAATTATGGATATTAAAAGGAAAACAAGCATTGCGTTCTCATCTAAGAACTCAGACCTCTATGTGTTATCCTCTGCAGGGGAAGAGACTGAGTGGATTGAATGACTTATTTCTAATCATCTATTGAGAAGTTTAACGTAAATTCTCTAATTCTGTTATGCGACTATCAAGCTACAAGGCACTGTAGCTCATAACTCACTCTATAATAGTCAGAGGAGTATATTAAGGATGAAAAAAGCCTAGTTAAACTTTCTCATGAATAAAGTGCAATTGAGACAAAATATGGCTAATGCTCTTGCTAAAAGACTTGAAAGTGATCTAATTATCAAAACTGTAGGGAAAATAGAGTTAAAAGCTATTTGATGTGTATAATTTTTATATAATTATTTGTACTCATTTACCTATAAAAATTGCTTGTATTCGTCTATATTGTTTATAATTCATCTTATTTCCATAGATTTCATTTAATTAATTATTTTTGAAGGAATAAGATTTTGATGCAAAATGTGAAGATTTTCGGTAAAAATCAACAAACAAAACAAGCAGAATGATTTATTAATTTTTATTGATTTGTTGAATTTTAAATTTTACAGTTTGGCCTTGTAAAAAGCAAAATATAAATTTTATTTGCTGATTGAGCTAAAAGTGCAATAAACATTTTTAAAAGGGTTTAAATGAACTAATATGATTTTTAGTTAGTTTAATTAATTTAAACTAATTAATTTTATTTTTATTTTTAAATCCTAATTTCTGATTTATTTTGTGTGTGTGCAGCATGTGTTTGAAGAAAAAAGAAAGAGAAGAAACAAATAAATGGAGAATAGGGCCTTTTATGCAAAAGTAAACCCTAAATTACCCTTCCCGTGCCTATATATAGAAGAGAAGACAAGAAGAGAAGGGAACGCTCAACGAGAGAGGAAGAGTGACGGCTAACCTCGAATCATTAAAAAAAAACAAAAAAAAAGGCAAAACCAGAGAACAAAGACAACAAAGGAGGAGAGAGAAGTAGGCGTGAGGACTGTGTGGCTGGGGAATCAAGACGAAACAGGGACGAAAAGAGAGAACAGCGTTGCAGCAGACTTGGGTGGCTCGAAGTTCGAAGCCCACGTCAGCAGCACAGTAAGGAGTCCATGTCAGTGACGACAGAGACTGGGGCTGACTCAGCAGCGCTGAGTTCGAGGCCGAAAACGATAGCAAAACAGGTGGCTGGTGCGGGTGACGTCAACAAAGAGAGAGAAGGAAGACTGTGCGAGCGGTTTTCGATGGTGAATAGTGGGATCTGTTTGCAAAATTTTTATTTACAAAACAGTTCTTTCTGTCCATCTTTTCTCTGTCTAATTTGATTATGCAATCCAAGACAATATTTGTTAGTTGCAATATTATTATTATGAACTAAATTCTATTTTTCTAGGGTTTCGATGTAGCCTAGTTTTGAGAACACAATTTTAATTCCATATTATTTTTCTATTTTTCCATGGTTGTGTGTTTGATTTTTGTGTTTAATGCTTACAATTGTTTAGCCAACTATTGTATAATTTATTGGATCATAGAGAGACAGAGAGGTAATTTGTGATTTAGAACTATAAAATTAAACACCATTGATTGAGCGAAATTAGAGATGATTTACTGCGATTGATGTGACTGCTAAGAAATCCATAGAACTTAATGAGTCTTCAATTAATTAAATTTGTGCATGAACTATGACAAATTGTTAGTTAGAGATATTTTTGGTGTTGTTCGAGAGAAAGCATTGAATAATTTGGGGATTTTGGTCTACAACTTGGAAAAATAATCTTTTTTATTCACATGGAGTTATAAATTGTGTAGGAATAACTAGGTGACGTCAAAAGCCCTAGAATTTATTTTACAATTAATAAATAACAAATTTTCAAATTTCGCACCTCTTAATTAATTTAGTTAGATTTTTAGATTAATTTAATTTAGTTGCTTCCTTTATTTAATTTCGATTTTCCAAATAGTAGTTCATCTAGTAATGTCCGTACTCAATAAAATAATTAGTCCCTGTGGGTTCGACACTCTTTTCAGTTAACTATACTACTTGTTGCGATTTTGTACACTTGCAAAAATTCACATCATGTTTTGGCGCTGCTGCCGGGGACTAGTTATTCTTTTATTGATGTTGAAAATTGCTAGATTATTACTAGTTTGGATTTTTTTAAATTATTTTACCTCATTATTTTCGTTTGACTTACTTTTATTTTTATTTTATTTTATTTTTAGTTTTTCTATTTTTTAAATATTTATATTTCATGACATACAAGTACATTATCATGGTGAACTATGAGAACAAGGCTTTGAGAGAATATGCTATGCCCTCAATTCATGAAGCAACATCAAGCATAAAGAGGCCGGTTATTGAAGCTAACGATCTTGAGATTAAATCGGCTATTATTCAAATGATTCAACAGACTGTTCAATTTTGGGGACTATCGCACGAGGATCCTTATGTTCATATTGCAAACATTCTAGAAATTTGTGACACTTTCAAGCACAATAGAGTATCAGATGATGCAATTCGATTGAGACTCTTTCCTTTTTCACTAAGAGATAAGGTGAAGGCTGGGCTAAATTTTCTACCACCCGGTACTATTACTACTTGGGAGGGACTTGCACAAAAATTTCTTACAAAGTATTTTCTGCCGGCAAAGACAGCAAAGCTAAGAAATGATATTACCATATTCATTCAATTTGAGACTGAGTCTTTGTATAATGCATGGGAGAGGTACAAAGAGTTATTAAGAAAGTGTCCTCATCATGAACTACCGAAATGGCTGCAAATTCAAATATTCTATAATGGTTTGGGAGTTACAAATTGATCTATGGTTAACACAGCAGCTGGAGTGTACTAATGAGCAAAACACACGAAGCAGACTATGAACTTTTAGAGGAGATGGCATCTAATAGTTACCTGTGGTCTTCAGAGAGAACAATACAAAGAAAAGTGGCTGGAGTTTTTGAACTTGATCCTATTACTACTTTAACTGCACAAATTGATACTTTATCAAAACAATTAGGCAATATAAATTTTAATGCTGTTCAAACTAATGTTATTTGTGATTTTGGTGCAGAAAATCATTCAAGTGTAGATTGCCAAGTGGGGAACCATTTTGCTCCATCAAATGCCGAACATGCAAATTTTGTGTCAAACTTTCAAAAGCAAAATAATTATTATGCAAACACATACAATCCAGGATGGAGAAATCACCCCAACTTTTTTTGGAACAACGACCAAGGAGGAGTAATTAGACCACCTCAAAATTTTCAACAACAAGAAAAGAAGCTGACACTAGAAGAGATGTTCATGCAACACATGCAGAAGAAGAGCAATACATGCAGAAGACAGATTTGGCAATCCAAAATGTTGCAATTTCAACTTCAGCTTCAATTCGCAATCTTGAGGTTCAAATAGATCAAATTTCAAATATTCTTAACGAAAGAACGACAGGAAACTTACCCCGCAACATCGTGACCAACCCTATGGAGGATGTCAAAGCAATAACACTAAGAAGCAGGAGGATAATTAAGCAACCACAAGAAGAAAATGGCGAATAAAATGTGGTTGCAAAGGAAGAAGAGTACGTACCAATTGTGGAGGAACAAACGCAGCATGAGAAAGTAACTTTTGATCTTTTTAAATCATTAAAGTTCTCTACTGAAGATCAATCATCTTTTCAAGTAAATAAAACTGATTTAATTGTGGGCGAGGCATATAGTGCTGAAATTGAAAAGTCACCTATAAAAGTATATCCAACAAATTCAGCAAGTCTTGAATCTGAAAAAGAAAAGAATTTGAAATATGTTATGTATTTGGATGCTGCACCATCTATTCATCTATTTTCTCAGTTGACCTTCTAGGAGGTGGGGATATCAAAGACTCAATCTTCAAGAAAAAAATGACTGAAATTCGAGGCGCTACCATCAAGCTTGAAGGATGCACAGAAAATACCTAATCCACATATGAAGAGAATTATTGGAAAAAAGGCTCGTATGGTGTTAGATCTTGGCGTTACATAACTATATCAGCCACCATGTCTGGCTGAAGACTTAAAATTTAGCGCTTCTTGGGAGGCAACCCATGTTTCCTTTTACTGCATTTAGATTTTCCCTTTCTTTTAGTTTATTTTAATTTTAATTTTTGATTTTATTTTGTAGGATTGCATAAGTTTGAAAGTCGCCGGACAGAACTGTTTTATATACCTTTATTGATGGATGTTTTTTAGCAGGATGGAGCCAGAATCTGGAAAAATGCTTCGAAGAGAGATTGTAGGCAATTGTCTTAGCTTTCCAGCACAAAAAGAATCAGCCCATTTGAACATCTACAGCTCCAGATATCGCTAAAACACTAAACGTCGCGCGTGCAGAATTTTAAGACGAATCAGGAGAGAAATTTTGAACTTTTTGCACTCGTTTTGTTTTTCTTTTCTTTTCCCATTGAGGAAAATTTGATATTCAATTTTGGGGGAAGGGTTACAAATTTATTTTTTTTATTTTATATATTTTGAAAAGAAAAACAAAATAAAAGGAATTTCAATTAAACTTACTATTACATTTTTGAGTTCTTTGTTGTGCTAAAAGCATTGATTTTTTTTATTTAGGATAGACAATATCTTATCAAGCAAAATTAAACATCCCTATTAACTTTAGAATTATTGAATTTCAAAATTCCTTACAAATTTGTAATAGTCATGTGATTATACATAAAAGAAAATTTTGATGCTTTTTCTTGTGATTATCCCCTTTGATCTAGTCTTAAACAGAGTTTAAGTAAATAGAATGATAATGATCAAATAATTGAATAAATTAAGTCTATCTACTCCAATATTTTGAGTTGCTTAGTAACTAGGGGTATTCATCACCAATATTTACTTTTACGTCAAACGACAACTAGAAATATAAGTATGCAAAGCACTCTAAGTTTGTGACTTGTTGAGTAACCAGGTGAATTCATCACAAATATTTGCATTCGCGTCAAAAGGCAAGTGGCAACTTAGCGAAGAGACCAAAAAAAAAAAAACCTAGTTTGCTACTCGGTTTGTAGTAGTGAAAAGGGGAAATCATAGATGAAGTTGTTATATACTACAATTACATTAATTGCATGACAAATACGGTTGGGTTGGGAATTATGAATGAATTGCACTGGAGAAAGTGGGTATGCTTGATTTTACTTTATTGTCTATTATTTATATTCTAAATTGAAATTTTGATGCTTACATGATGAAATCTCTTAGTGTTATGGGTTGAGCTTATTATTGATTATTATTCCCTTATTCATTATTTTACTTTTTGCTCGAGGACAAGTAAAATCTTAAGTTTGGGGGTATTTGATGTGTATAATTTTTATATAATTATTTGTACTCATTTACCTATAAAAATTGCTTGTATTCGTCTATATTGTTTATAATTCATCTTATTTCCATATATTTCATTTAATTAATTATGTTTGAAGGAATAAAATTTTTGATGCAAAATTTGAAGACTTTCGATAAAAAATCAACAAACAAAACAAGCATAATGATCTATTAATTTTTATTGATTTGTTGAATCCTAAATTTTACAATTTGGCCTTGTAAAAAGCAAAATATAAATTTTATTTGCTAATTGAGCTAAAAGTGCAATAAACATTTTTAAAAGGGTTTAAACGAACTAATATGATTTTTAGTTAGTTTAATTAATTTAAACTAATTAATTTTATTTTTGTTTTAAAATCCTAATTTCTGATTTATTTTGTGTGCGTACAGAACGTGTTTGAAGAAAAAAGAAAGAGAAGAAACAAACAAATGGAGAATAGAGGTTTTCTGCAAATGTAAACCCTAAATTACCCTTCCCGTGCCTATAAATAGAAGAGAAGACAAGAAGAGAAGGGAACGCTGAACAAGAGAGGAAGAGCGACGGCTAACCTCGAATCATTAATTTTTATTTTATTTTTTAAAAAGCAAAACCACAGAACGAAGACAGCAAAGGAGGAGAGAGAAGTAGGTGTGAGGACTGTGTGGCTTGGGAATCAAGACGAAACAGAGACGAAAAGAGAGAACAGCGCTGCAGCAGACTTGGGTGGCTCGAAGTTCAAAGCCCACGTCAGCAGCACGATAAGGAGTCCATGTCAGCAACGACAGAGACTGGGGCTGACTCAGCAGCACTGAGTTCGAGGCCGAAAATGACAACAAAACAGGTAGCTGGTGCGGGTGACGTCAACGAAGAGAGAGAAAAAAATTTTTGTTTACAAAACAGTTCTTTGTGTCCATCTTTTCTCTTTGTCTAATTTGATTATGCAATCCAAGACAATATTTGTTAGTTGCAATATTATTATTATGAACTAAATTTTATTTTTCTAGGATTTCGATGTAGCCTAGTTTTGATAACACATTTTTGATTCCATATTATTTTTCTACTTTTACATGGTTGTGTGTTTGATTGTTATGTTTAATGCTTACAATTGTTTGGCCAACTATTGTATGATTAATTGGATCATGGAGAGGCCGAGAGGTAATTTGTGATTTATAACTATAAAATTAAACACCATTGATTGAGCGAAATTAGAGATGATTTACCGCGATTGATGTGACCGTTAAGAAATCCACAGAACTTAATGAGTCTTCAATTAATTAAATTTGTGCATGAACTATAAGAAACTGTTAGTTGGAGATATTAGAAGGCTTCTTGGCAGCTGAAATGAGGAAAGGAAAATAAAAAAAATTAAATTAAAAAGAAACGAAAAATGAGAGATGAAGCCAGCCGACGTCAACGAAGAAATTCACCAACTCCTCACTGCTCTGGATGTAAGCACGCCGTTCTAAGTAGGGAAAGAGCTAGGGCCACGTCAGCGGTTTGGTGATCAGAACGAGACAGAGAGAAGAGAAGAGAGAGTGGGGATTTGACTTTAGCTACACGTTTTTCGAGGCTGTTCGGTTTGCAATGTCTTTTAAAAAGTAGTCCCTTTTTGTATCTCTTTTCTTTCTCTAATTCTTTATAATGCAATCCAAGACAATGTTTGTTAGTTGCAAAAACATTATGAACTAATTTTACTTTTCTATGGCTTTGATGTAGCCTAGTTTTGAGAACACAATTTTAATTCCATATTATTTTTCTATTTTTTCATGGTTGTGTGTTTAATTTTTGATCTTAATGCTTACAATTGGTTGACCGACGTTTGTATGATTTATTGGATCATGGAGAGACCGAGAGGTAATTTGTGAATTAGAACTATAAAATTAAACACCATTGATTGAGCGAAATTAGAGATGATTTACTGCGATTGATGTGACCGTTAAGAATTCCACAGAACTTAATGAGTCTTCAATTAATTAAATTTGTGCCTGAACTATGACAAACTGTTAGTTGGAGATATTTTTGGTGTTGTTCGAAAGAAAGCAATGAATACTTAGGGGATTTCGGTCTACAACTTGAAAAATAATATTCTTATTCATATGAATTCTAAATTGTGTGGGATTAACTAGGTGAAACCAAAAAACCCTAGAATTAATTTTGCAATTAATAAACAACTAATTTTCAGATTTCCCCCCTCTTAATTAACTTAGTTACCTCTTTAGATTAATTTAATTCAGTTGCTTTATTATTAACTTTCGATTTTCCAAATAGTAGTTCATCTAGTAATTTTGGTACTCAATAAAATAATTAGTCTCTGTGGGTTCGACACTCTTTTCACTTAACTATACTACTTGTTGCGATTTTGTACGCTTGCAAAAATTCACATTGCAAACTTTCTAGAAATTTGTGACACTTTCAAGCACAATGGAGTATTGGATGATGCAACCAAATTGAGACTCTTTTCTTTTTCACTAAGAGATAAGGCAAATTCTTGGCTAAATTTTCTACCACCCGGTAGTATTACTACTTGGGAGGGACTTGCACAAAGAATTCTTACTAAGTATTTTCTGACGGCATAGATAGCAAAGCTAAGGAATGATATTGCCACATTCACTCAGTTTGATACCGAGTCTTTGTATGATGCATAGGAGAGGTACAAAGAGTTATTGAGAAAGTGTCCTCATCATGAATTACCAAAATGGCTGCAAATTCAAATATTCTATAATGGTTTGGGAGTTACAAATCGATCTATGGTTGACGCAGCAGTTGGAGGTGCACTTATGAGCAAAACTCACGAAACAGCCTATGAACTTTTAGAGGAGATGACATCTAATAGTTACCAGTGGTCTTCAGAGAGAACAATGCCAAGAAAAGTGGCTGGAGTTTTTGAATTTGATCCTATTTCTACTTTAACTGCAAAACTTGATATGTTATCTAAGCATATAGGTAATATGAATATTAATGCTATTCAAACTAATATTATTTGTGATTTTTGTGTAGAAAATCATTCAAGTGCAGATTGTCCTGTGGGAAACCCTTTTGCTCAATCAAATTTCAATCAAGCAAATTACGTGTCCAATTTTCAACATCATAACAATCCTTATTCGAACACGTATCATCAAGAATGGAGAAACACCACCAATTTTTCTTGGAACAACAATCAAGGAGCAATTCGACCACCTCAACATTTTCCACAGCAAGAAAAGAAGCCGATACTTGAAGATATGTTTATGCAATACATGCAAAAGACAGAGCGACACATGCAAAAGACAGATTTAGCAATCCAAAATGTTTCAAATTCAACTTCAGCTTCAATTCGCAATCTTGAGGTTCAAATTGGTCAAATTTCAAATATTCTTAACGAAAGAACGACAGAAGGTATCCACGAAATCGAGGAAACGAAATCCACAGAAGGTATCCACAGAAGGTATCCACGAAATCGACAGAAGGTACCCCGCAACACCATGACCAACCCCACGGAGGATGTCAAAGCAATAACACTAAGAAGCTGGAGGACAATTGAGCAACCACAAGAAGAAAATGACGAACAAAATATGGTTGCAAAGGAAGAGGAGTACGAACCAATTGTGGAAGAACAAATGCAGCATGAGAAAGTAACTTTTGATGTTTTTAAATCATTAAAGTTCCCTACCGAAGAACAGTCATCTTTTCAAGTAAGTAAAACTGATTTAATTGTGGGCGAGGGACATAGTGCTGAAATTGAAAAGCCACCTATAAAAGTATGTCCAACAAATTCAGCAAGTCTTGAATCTGAGAAAGAAAAGAATTTGAAATATGTTATGTATTTGGATGCTGCACCATCTATTCATCTATTTTCTCAGCTGACATTCAAGGAGGTGGGGATATCAAAGACTCAATCTTCAAGAAAAAAATGACTGAAATTCGAGGCGCTACCATCAAGCTTGAAGGATGCAAAGAAAATATCTAATCCACATATGAAGAGAATTATTGGAAAAGAGGCTCGTATGTTGTTAGATCTTGGCGTTACATAACTATATCAGCCACCATGTCTGACTGAAGACTTAAAACTTTGCGCTTCCTGGGTGGTAACTCATATTTTCTTTTACTGCATTTAGATTTTCCCTTCTTTTAGTTTATTTTAAATTTAATTTTTGATTTTATTTTGTAGGATTGCATAAGTTTGAAAGTCGCCGGGCAGAGCTGTTTTATATACCTTTATTGATGGATGTTTTTTAGCAGGATGGAGTCAGAATCTTGAAACATGCTTCAAATAGAGAATTTAGGCAATTGTCTTAGCTTTCCAGCAAAAAAAGAATCGGCCCTATTTGGACATCTACAGCTCCATATATCGGTAAAACATTGAACGTCGCACGTGCAGAATTTTAAGACGAATCATGAGAGAAATTCTGAACTTTTTGCACTCTTTTTGTTTTTCCTTTTCCTTTCCCATTGAGGACAATGAGATATTCAAGTTTGGGGGAAGGGTTACAATTTTTTTTTTATATATATATTTCGAAAATAAAACAAAAAGGAATTTCAATTAGGCTTACTATTACACTTTTAAGTTCTTTGTTGTGCTAAAGCATTGAAATGATTTTTTTTAGGATAAACAATTACTTATAAAGAAAGATTAAGCATACTTATTTATTTTAGGATTATTGAATTTCAAAATTCCTTACAAAATTGTAATAGTCTTGTGACTATACATAAAAGAAAAATGTGATGCTTTTTCTTCTCGTTATCCCCTTTGATCTAGTCCTAAACAGTGTTTAAGTAAATAGAGTGATAATGAGTAAAATAAATAAATAAATAAATAAATAAAAATAAAAAAAATCTACTCCATTGTTTTGAGTTGCTTAGTAACTAAGGGTATTCATCACAAATGTTTACTTTTACGTCAAACGGCAACTTGAAATATAAGTATGCAAAGTACTCTAAGTCCGTGACTTGTTGAGTAACTGGGTGAGTTCATCACAAATGTTTTGCATTCACGTCAAAAGGTAAGTGACAACTTAGAGAAAAACAACTCTAGTTTGCTACTCGGTTTGTAGTAGTGAGAAGGGATAATCACAGATAGAGTTGTTACATCCTATAATTACATTAATTGCATGACAAATATGATTGCGTGTGGAATTGTGAATGAATAATTGCACTGGAGAAAGTGAGTATTTGCTATTGTTTATATTTTTAATTGAAATTTTTAATTGCTTGATTCTACTTATTTGCTATTGTTTATATTTTTAATTGAAAATTTGATGCTTGCATGATGAGTTAAGCTGTTATTGATTCTTTATTGATAATTTTACTTTTTGCTCGAGGACAAGCAAAATCTTAAGTTTGGTGGTATTTGATGTGTCTAATTTTTATACAAATATTTGTACTCATTTACCCATTAAAATTGCTTGTATTCGTCTTTATTGTATTTAATTCATCTTATTTCCATAAAATTCAGTTAATTAATTATTTTTGAAGGAATAAGATATTTTGATGCAAAAGGTGAATATTTTTGGAAAAAAATCAACAAACAAAACAAACCTAGTGATTTATTAATTTTTATTGTTTTGTTGAATTTTAAATTTTATATTTTCGCCGTGTGAAAAACAAGATAAAAATTTTAATTTTCTAATTGAGCTAAAAGTGCAATAAATAATTCTAAAAGGGTTTAAATGAACTAATATGATTTTTAGTTAGTTTAATTAATTTTAGACTAATTGATTTTATTTATATTTTATTTTTAAATCCTAATTTCTGATTTTATTTTATGTGTGCAGCACGTGTTTGAAGAAAAAGAAAGAAAAGAAGAAAAAGGTGCAAGAAATAAAGATCAAATTAAAGAAGGAAGGAAATAAATAAAGATATGGGGTTTTTCTGCAAAAGTGAACCCTAATTCATATGTCTCCTACTCTTATAAATACAACAACAGATTGGAGAAAGAAGGGAGCGCTTAACGAGCAGAGAGAGCGATGGGGCTGATCTCCATATTAAAAAAAAAAATTGAGAAGAAAGACAGCGAAAGAGAACAGAAACAGCAGAGAAGGGGATTGGCGTGCAGCTCGAGACGAAAAGGAGAGAGAGAGCTTGGTCAGAGCTGACGTGACCAGCGATTTTTTTTCTGCTGGCAGATGTGGGCTCGAAAATCAAAGCAAGGTGACGTCAGCAGACGAAACAGGGGAGAGGTCTGTGTTCGCTAACGTGGTGGGTTGCGGCACGTTTTTCGAGGCAAGTTAGAGAGAGGATCTGACTTGTTTGGGAACGCATTTTAAGGCATCTCGGTTTGCAAATTTTTTTACAAAAACAGTCTCTTTTGTATCTCTTTTCTCTTTGTCTAAATTTTTATAATGCAATCGAAGACAATATTTGTTAGTTGCAATTTCATTATGAACTAAATTTTATTTTTCTAGGATTTGATGTAGCCAAGTTTTGATAATACAATTTTTAATTTCATATTATTTTTTTATTTTTCCATGGTTGTGTGTTTGATTGTTGTATTTAATACTTACAATTGTTTAGCCAACTTTTGTATGATTTATTGGATCATGGTGAGACCGAAAGGTAATTTGTGATTTAGAACTATAAAATTAAATACCATTGATTGAGCGAAATTAAAGATAATTTACCGCGATTGATGTGACCGTTAAGAAATCCACAGAACTTAATGAGTCTTCAATTAATTAAATTTGTGCATGAACTATGACAAACTGTTAGTTGAAGATATTTTTGATGTTGTTCGAGAGAAAGCATTGAATTATTTGGGGATTTCGGTCTACAACTTAGAAAAATAATCTTTTTTATTCACATGGAGTTATAAATTGTGTAGAATTAACTAGGTAAAGTCGAAAGCCCAAGAATTAATTTTGCCATTAACAAATCACAAAAATTTCAGATTTCGCACCTCTTATTTAATTTAGTTGGTTCCTTAGATTAATTTAAATTATTTGCTTTCTTTATTAAATTTTGATTTTCCAAATAGTAGCCAATCTAGAAATATTGGTACTCAATAAAATAATTAGTCCTTGTGGGTTCGACACTCTTTTCACTTAACTATACTACTTGTCGCGATTTTATACACTTGCAAAAATTCACATCACTATTGAGTTAAAAGCTTTAACATCCAAGTTGTTTTGAGATTTGGAATCCAATTGGAGTCGTAGTGTAGTTCAAACTGAAGTATCAATTTTAGGCAATTGGCATGCTTTTGATAATTTGAAAAGTTCTATGTAAATTCTGTTAATATATAATTTCATTCCAAATTTGATGATGTTATATATTTTCATAATTTACTTAGAATCATCATATTATCTAAAAGAAAGTGTGAAAACTTGTCGATGTATTTCCGATGTTTAGAATGTCGTTATATTATTCTAGTTTTGATGATATATCTCTTTTATGGATTCTTATTTCATTCCAATTTTGATGATTCAGAATTAACCATAATTGATTTGACTGTTCTATCATTCCAATATGAAATATAGTATAGTTCTTGTGTAGAAAATATAATAGTTCTTGTTCTTTATTATGTTAAAGAAACTTAACTGTGATGCTTGTGTTACATTTTGCAAAGGTATCGTTGAATTGTACTAA
Source organism: Hemerocallis citrina (assembly GCA_017893485.1). Lineage (NCBI taxonomy): Eukaryota > Viridiplantae > Streptophyta > Magnoliopsida > Asparagales > Asphodelaceae > Hemerocallis > Hemerocallis citrina. Next base: position 45,595,301 of record CM030367.1, read on the forward strand.
GTTCTTTAGTGGAACTAGATACTTTATGAAATTCGCTAGAATTCTTAGAGACGTGTCTCTTGATATTCTTCTTTTCAATAAGTTAGCAAAGATGGAGGATTTAAATCTGTCAATATAGATTTCAAAATAATGATTTGCTCAAAATGGAGGAGTAAACATAAAGCAGTGTGCAAGGATAGAGTTTTAGGTTATTTCTTTCGAAAATGAATTAGTCACTTGCTTGGTACAACTTCTTTTAAGTTTAAGACTCGTGTGTTCATTGAGCTTAAAACTATTATTTTGTTCCTGAAGTTTATTTGCTTTAGTTGGTTTTGAAACTATGACAGATTACTCCAGTTGGTTTAGTCATTGTGAACTATTCTGTTGTGATATGGTTGGGAAACTATTTAATTATTTTGGTCTAGTCTTTTTTGAACTATTCAGATTTATAATTGATTTAGTCCTTATGAACAGTACATTGAATGATGCATTTCTTCTATTTAGAGACTGCCAGTCAGCTTCATGTTGAACTAATGAGATAATCCAGTATATTTATATATTGAGAATATAGGAAGAGATTGTTGGATATATAGATCTATTCTCACTATATGAATAATATTATGTGTAATATTATTCTATGGGTAACACGTGTGTTACACGTACTAATTGTATGGATATCGGAACGCGGGTTGAGTGGGTTGAGAACCTAGTATTATTCTATAAATACTGATAGTAGTCTAGGTATTCCAATTTTGATACCTAGGATAAATATCTCAAGCACCTTAGTCCAGGATATTAACCCTAATTTCTATTGCTATTATCTCTCATAATCTCTAACATATTTATTGTATATTTGTTTGTTTTTTAACCTTCTTTTTTAAAGAAAATCAAGAAGGAGTTTTCCAACTGCAGAAATGCAGCACTCTAATAGCTCGAACAATTGGCATGCGCTATTTAGAATGCCAATTAAGAGGTTCCAGATAAGGTCATATAATAGCACCACAACAGTTGTAATTTCAAGACAAACCTCAGAGCAAATCATCCAGGTCAAAAGTTGATAATTTATAGTAGTCCCTAGTATTAGAATGCAAGGCATCTGCCACAATGGCTACATGCTGAGATGATAATTTCACATGTACACAACAAAAGCATGAGTTGCATGAACTGAGAACTCGTGCTACCCTACCAACAGTTTTGCTTGTTATTTGATCAACTAAATTATATATTCATTCACAATATCACAACGCTTTAAAGTAGAGAACCAAAAAACACAAATACAAGGAGAAGAAGTAACAAGGCCCCATCAAATTCAGATAAGCAGGCTTCACAGAGACTTGATAAAAAAATAAACAAATTTTTTTTAAAAAGGGCAGATGTTGGCAGTTCACCAAATGTCTAGGCAATTGCTTTAATTTTAAACAAATATGTCATAAGCACAATGAAAACTTCCTCACACCAATTCTTGTATCAATTTTAAGTTGGCAAAGAAACGAATATGTTGTGTCAAATAAAAATAATGTATATGGTAGTAAGCAGATTTGTGTTAGAGCCACTGAATTAAATTTCAGCTGATACAGTCGAAATTTCTTTCCGGCTAGCTTGCCGATATGAAATCATAAATTTTATACTCCATATCGTATTAGACCGAAATGTATAAATTTTGGCCGAAATATAGGCCGAAATAGACACACTAATGTTATTGTGAATATAAAACTTTTTTTTTTGAGTTACTTTTTGCATATAAGTCTTTCAATATAGGACCTTAAGGTAAGATAATGTGAGATCTTCATCTCTCTATTGTTTATGTATATGCAAAGTCAAGTAAGTCTATTAACTATTACATTTTTTCTATTCAATGCAAATTCAATAGTTATATACTTATATTACATTCTCTTTTATATTGTTGTTAAATTCTGTGAATATTTACCACGATTGATTCATGTCATTAGTTACATTATTACAATATTTTATATAATAAATGACATACAGAATATAGAATATATTGTTTAATAACAAAATATCTATATAATAAAACACAAAGAAAGCTATCAAGTGGCTCTCCTTCAATCTCCAAAAAATCAAAGGCCCAGATCTAACCTCACTAAACATATTTTTCCCCCAAAAGTTTTCCCCCCAAAATTCAAATTCAAATCCCCCACCCAAAACAACTCCTATATTTATTTAAAATTTTTTTTCTCTCTCTCTCCCTCCCTCTTCTATTCAAATTTTAAAAAAATTAAAAATTAAAAAACTAAAAAAATTAAAAACTTTAAAAAAAATTCAAAAAAAAAAAAACAAAAAAATCATATAATATATTTTTTACTGGACCCCCAAAAGTTTCTCATATAATATGTTTGCTACTTCAATTAATTTGCTAGACCTCCATAATTATTTTATAAGATCAAATAAGGTGCACCGTTCCGAAGACGTGCCGTAGGCACGTGTCAATGGGCAAACCTAGTATATATATACACTTCAATGGATGGCAAATGAATTTTAAATGATTTGATTTTACATATTTAGCTAATTTAGATGTACAGATCTCGGTCTTCCCACCTTCGTATCGACGATCCAAAACATTCACATTGATCTACACATCTAAAGTAGTCTAATTATGTAAAATCAAATTATTTGAAATTCATTTGCTCAACCATCATTTGATTATAAAAAATAATGATTTTCAGCCATACAATTTTGTAACACTTAAATGGATGGGCAAATGAATTTTAAATGATTTGATTTTACATATTTTGATTAATTTAGACATGTAGAATAATGTGAACAGTTCGGATCGTTGATACGGATGCGGGAAGGTCGAGTGCACACGGAGGCCTAGTGCACATCGGAACATATATATATATATATATATATATATATATATATATATATATATATATATATATATATATATATATATATACTGAGTGTTCGAATTGAACATCGACGATGATCACATTTTTCCGAAATCTCCTCGATATCTCCAATCTGAGTCAAAACACCCCTTACCGAGACAAGTCCAAAATCCTATATTTTAAAACCTTGGTTTGAGAGTGAGCATATGTATGAATGTACCATATTATCGGGTTCTCCCAATCCCTTCCATACCACAAATTTGGATCTCACGATCCGATTTATAGTAGATTCTTGATCCAGATCTCTTAAATTAGCGATCCACATACATTGCTTGCATATCTTCGAAATGAACAATTTTGTTCATTAACCCATGAACTTCTCTTTAAACTCTTCTCAATCAGTCAAGGAGTTCAATTATATTATAACTCTTATATATTAATTTTCTCTCGGTTTCTACACACGCGCGCGCACACACACACACAGACATATATATATATATATATATATATATATATATATATATATATATATATATATATATATATATATATAATAAATTACAAAGAAAGCTATCAAGTAGCTCTCCTTCAATCTCCCCTAAAATCAATGGCCTAGATTGATTCTCACAAATCATATTTTTCCGCCCAAAATTTCAAACCCCATAACTCAAATACAAATCCCCTTTCTCTCTCTCTCTCTCTCAAGCCAGAACATAACCTCATATAATCCAAGTTCAAGTGAATCATTGAATCAACCATGGCAGAACCTCAATACGAATCGGGTCTGATCCTCGCCAACAAAGATCTGATCCGCTCCATCCTTATCTCAACCTCATTGGATCCAAACCCGAACCTCCTCTCACCTGAACTCCGACAACTCGCCTCCACTCTCTCCTTCCAACCCTCCGTCCCCTACAAATCCATCCGCTCCATCTGGTCCTCTCTTCCTATCAGATCCCGACCGTCACTCACCCGCCTCTTCGCCCGATCCGAATTCATCTTCAACACCCCAAAGCCTAGGGTGAAGGTAATGTCTCCTTTTACTAAAGTTGAGATCTTTGGGGGGAGTTTCTGATTGGTTGTTTTTTTGGTTGAGCGAGGAGCTGAAGGCAAGGTTGAGGAAGTCGGAGGAGCTGGCGGAGAAGAAGGCGTATGCGGAGTTGGTGAAGGATATTACTTCGAAGGAGGATGTGGAGCCATTTTCGTCGTATAAGGATCAAATTGGGTTCGGTATGTATCGAAAACAGAGAGAGAGCGGGGGAAGACAGAGAGAGAGAGAGAAGCAGTAGGGGGGTCTGAGGTGAGAGAGAGTGAGAAAGAAAATTGTTTTTATTGTTTGAAATTTTGGGGTTTGAAATTTTGGGCTGGAAAATGTGTTTTGTGATAATCAATCTGGGCCTTTGATTTTGGGGAGATTGAAGGAAAGCCACTTTTCCGAGGGGAACTTATTTTTTAGGGGGGGTTTAATTACGAAAAGTTATTTTTTTTGAGAGCGACGGAAAGTGAAGTTACGTCCTTTATAATATGCATTTCGCTCATTTCTACTCTCATTTATAGCAATCTACTGTCGCTATTTTGTTAAAAAATGCATAAATAGCAAATGACTGCAGCTGGTCGTTTGCTATAAAATGCATTTAATGCATAATAGCACACGACTGTGGATGCTCTTAGCTATCTTCTAACCAAGTGTTCGGTAGCCCACACTTTACCCCGAATATATATTAATTGGGGATTTTTTGGTGCAAGCGGAATTTGAACTCCCGATCTCTTGCTCACCAGCGAAGAGACTTACCACATTGACACTTTCGATTAGATTCTCATTAAAATCCAACCAAACATACCCTTCTCACATTATAGAGCAGTATATAAGTACAAAGTACAAATAATTATGTCCGATTAGATTTTAGATAACTCCGCCCGTCTCAACTTTTGGGGTGAGATTGTCGTTATCTCAACCAAAAAAAAAATGTCCCATACAGCCCAAAAAAGTTAGGATACCTAAAATTATGTCATAACTTAACTCCGTTGCAAAATAAATGCGACAATCAAGAAGCATCAAAAGTTCCCACGCACTCTCTCTCTTCCCCAACTCAGAACCCCCCCCCCCCCTCTCTCTTTCTATGTCTCTCTCATTCGCTCTCTCTCTCTCTCTCTCTCTCTCTCTCTCTCTCTCTCTCTTCCCGACCAACCTCCACCCACTTCCACTCCCGATCTCCTTCGAAGTGCCGTCAGCCCTGCCTCATCGAAACCCCCACCTCCTTCAAATTTCGAACCCCCACCTTCTTCTCTCTTTTCCCGACCAACCTCCACCCACTTCCACTCCCGACCTCCTTCGAAGCGCCGTCAACCCCGCCTAATCGAAACCCCCACCTCCTTCGAATCTCGAACCTCTACCTCCTTCGAAGCACCATCAGCTTCGTCTACCCAACCTCCACCTCAGCGCAACATGCACTCGAAGCTCCGTCAACCCAACCCCCACTGTAAATTCACCTTAGACTGTCTAATGAATTTAAGATCTAGAATATCAAAGTTGAATTTGGGTGTATGAGATCTGATATCGATCAAAAATTCTTGATAGATTAATTTTTTATTTTTTTTTTTGAATTATTGATGAGAAGCTGAACTGCGTTTAGATGGTCTTTGAAGCTTTTTTACTTTTAGCAGTATTATTATCTTTGGGTTGTTTAGCTGTCTATTGTTATCAGTGATTCACGTTTTAGTTATTCCTCTAACTGCAGGTTTCTCTTGCAATGGAAGTTTTAAGAACCTTGGATTTGCCCCCAGGATTTGGGTTTCACCCAACAGATGTTGAACTTATTTCGCATTATCTGAAGAGGAAAGTTCTTGGGCTAAAAATTGATCATGAAGTAATACCGGAGGTTGACATCTATAAGCATGAGCCTTGGGACTTACCTGGTAATTGAATTTATATATTTATTTGATTTTAGTTGAAAATGCAGCTTTTGATTGGAGATTCAGTGTTTGGTTACATTCAAAACAAAATTCTTGCCCAACAAATTCTTGATTGTGCATTATTATTGTTAGATTTGAACACTTTTTTTTATTAGATGTGCAATTAGTGTTGTTTATTATATTAGGAGTCAGTTTATTATATCAGTTATAACTAAATTAGTTAGTTACATGTAGGAGGTAAAGATATTGCGAGGATTGCGACATTGTCATGGAGGCAATTGCTTTATTAGCTGGTAGGTATTGTACTTGAGATTCGAATATAATCTAATTTTAATGGTCATTAAAACGTAGTTTGCATCTCCTTAATTGTGGATGTTAGTCTCAGAAAACCTCACATGTTTACTATTAATAGATTGAAATTGATCTTCATATTGAGCATTGCTTCTAATTGGATCCTTTTTAAACGAAAAACTCTCTTCTACCCTAAAGTATTATAAGCAACATATCTCATGCAAAATCAAGAACTGAATGCATTTATGTATAGTTTTCTGAAACCTTCAAATAAGTAAACCTTGCTTATAGAGGACAATTTTCTACTATATAGTATTTTAGATGGAATAATGGAAACAAATCAAATGTCATCTATTGTGATGGGCAAAACATTTTTTTTTTGTTTTGCGTAGTTTCGAATAAGAGTCTTTCTTGAACAAATCTTGACAAAAGTTATGTTCACAAACTTAAGTGAATATTAAAGTGAAATCTGTTGGATCCTGTAGGCAAAGCAAATAACACTAGAGGGGGAGGGGGGGTGAATAGTGTTATATAAAAAATTATTAAGAAATTGAACTTTTCGTTCTGTCCAGTCGACTTAAAAGAGAATACATTCGACTGGGGTGTTAGATAAGAAGAGTATTCCATACAAGTCTGATCAGTCGACTTACCAGATAAGTGTTTAAAGAGTATTTTATATAAGTCTGATCAGTCGACTTATAGAGGAGCCTCAGTCGACTTGCCAGACAAGTTTTCAAATAAAACACAGAAAAAATGAAATGCAAGTGAAGAAAATACAACCACTAAGAGAGTCAATCACAGAGTACACAATGATGTATCCTGGTTTGGTCCTCCCGACATACATCCAGTCCCCATGCAACTTACTTGAGATTTTTCACTATTCTTGAAAAAAAATACAAGAATACCCTACAGCGTTTGACAACAACCTTGCCAAACCCTCACCACTAGAGAGAGCACCCTCACTCTACAACCTAGAGTGAAATCCCAACTCTACAACCTAGAGCCCTACTCTCCAACCGAGAAAACCACTCTCACAACCCAAGAGCGAAGAACAACAACAAAAGAGTTACAACAACCTATAGCCTTGTTTGTGATTTATGATTTTTGTTTTGTGGCTAATAGGTCAACTTCTGAAATTAGTCTAAAATGAATTCGATGTTATACTAGACTGAATTTCAGAGAACCAAGACTTAGAGAATATGAATGCTTTCAGAATGCTTGTTCTTTTCAAAACCAAAAGCTTGAAAATTGGAGAAACAAATGCTTGGAACCTTTTCATGGTGATTCCTATGTTCTATTTATAGAGAGGAATCATAGGAACGTTGAAGAACAGTTCCTAAAACTGAATTAAAACGGATAGAAATTGTTTTGAATTTGAAAAAACAAGTTTTGAAATCAGAAAACTGTCGAAACAACTTGAACAGTCGACTGGGTTGCCATATTGAGTCGACTGGCCAGAGTTTGAATGAGTTCAGACAGTTCGTACTAGGACAGTCGACTAGTGCCAAATAGCGCTCAACTGGTACTTAACAGCTGAACTTATTCAAGCTTGTTTCGATCTTTTTAAGTTTGTAAAATACTCAATTATTAAAGAATATGTATGAGCGTGTGTGTGACAAGGCTATTTACAGCATTCTATGACTCAAAGAATAAAAAGGTACAATTGTTACAAGACACTTAATACAACACATTTGAAGCACTTGAGTCTTGTCTTGAACTTGAGTCTTTGACTAGAGCTTGAGCTAATGTCTTTATATCTTGAAGCTTGCTTGATCAATGTGGCTTGAACTAAGTTCTTTGAGGCTTGATCAATTCTCTTTGAAAGCTTTATTGAATCAACTTTGTCTTTGTGTATTACACCAAGGTATTGATCTTTATACACCCTACAATATATAGGTGATAGCACAACTTTACATTGTGTTGTAGTCATCAAAACCAAGAATCAACATTCTCCCCCTTTTGATGATGACAGCACAATAGCTTACAATAGTAATAATAATTAAAGATGCTCCCCCTAACTAATGTACAACATGCACAAAAACATGCACATCAAAATATGCACCAAAGCCACAAAATATGCACATAACATACACATCCGTTTCTCCCCCTTTATCATCAACAAAAAAGAGGAGGAAAGAAACAATAACAAAAATGGAAAGCATAACACTTTGAAAAAACAGAACAAATTTATACATTGAAAATGAAGTAGATGGTTTTAAATACTACATAAAAGTGAAATACATAAAATATAACGAAAAATATTAAGTAATACTTCTGTCAGTCGACTGAGTACTGTGCATAGTCGATTTTCCAGAAAAGAAAATTCAGTCAAAAATAGATTACGAAAAGTACTTGGTTAGTTGACTGAAAACTAGTTTTAAGTCGACTTATACAAGATAAAAAAATTCAAGAAATATCATGAAAAATGCAAATTCCTAGTTCTCTTCTTAAGGTGATAAAAGTGTCTTCCTTAAGTGGTTCAGTAAATATATCTGCTACTTGTTTATCAGTAGAAATAAAGTCTAACGATATATCTTCCTTTAAAACATGATCACGTAGAAAATGATGTCTAATATCAATGTATTTGGTACGTGAGTGTTGAATCGGATTTTTAGATAAATTAATGGCACTGGGATTATCACACATAGTACCAGATTTTGAAAATGAAATACCATAATCTAATAGAGTTTGTTTCATCCACAAAATTTGGACACAAGCCAAACTTGCAGCAATATATTCAGCTTCTGTAGTAGATTGGGATACTGAATTTTATTTTTTACTGCATCAAGATACTAGTGAATGTCCCAAAAAGTGACAAGTACCACTAGTACTTTTACGGTCAGTTTTACTACCAGCAAAATCTGCATCACTATACGACAAAAGTTGAAAATTATCAGTGTGTGGATAAAATAAACCATACTCAGATGTGCCTTTAATGTATCTTAAAATACGTTTCACAACTTTTAAGTGAGACTCTTTAGGACATGACTGATATCTATCACACAAACATACACTAAACATAATGTCTGGTCTACTAGCAGTTATATATAAGAGTGAGCCGATCATCCCTCGATAGAGTTTTTGATCGACACTCTTACCTAATTCATCTTTGTCAAGTGTAGTAGTAGTAGCCATAGGTGTGGTCTTACTACTAGTGCTATCCATGCCAAACCATTTGAGTAATTCCTTAACATATTTTTCTTGATTAATAAATATGCCATTAGGTGACTGCTTTATTTGTAGTCCAAGGAAATAATTGAGTTTACCAATGTGACTCATCTCAAACTCATTTTTCATGGTATTAGCAAACTCTTGACAGAGATAACTATTAGTAGAGCCAAAGATTATGTCATCTACATATATTTGTATGATTAGGATATCGGTCTCTATTCTCCTAATAAATAAAGTAGTATCTACTTTACCTATTTCAAAACCAGTTTCTAAAAGAAAAGTCTTTAATCGATTATACCAAGCACGAGGTGCTTGTTTAAGACCATATAAAACCTTTTTCAACTTAAAAATGTGGTTTGGGAATTGTTCATGTTCGAAACCGGGTGGTTTCTCAACATAGACATCTTCCTTAATAAAACAATTAAGAAAAGCACTTTTAACATCCATTTGGAAAAATGTAAAGTTCATAAAACATGCAAAAGATAATAAGATCCTAATTGATTCTAGCTTAGCAACAGGAGCATATGTTTCATCGAAATCTATGTCTTCTTCTTGATTATATCCTTGAGCAACTAATCTAGCCTTGTTCCTAATTACTTGTCCTGATTCATCTAACTTGTTTTTGAATATCCATTTGGTACCAATTATAGTATGGTCAGGGGGCCGTAGAACTAAATCCCATACATCATTTCTTATAAATTGGTTTGATTCATCTTGTATAGCATTCATCCGAAATTCATTCTCACAAGCTTCTTGTATATTTTTCGATTCAGAATTCGACAAGAAAACCGTATAAGAAATCATATTAACATGAGATCTTGTCTGAATACCACGTGAGATGTCACCAATTATTAAGTCATGAGGATGATCTCTAACTTCAAAAAAAAAGATTTTGGTAAATTTTGAGTCATCACTACAGGATCAGTCGACTTGACTAGTCCATCAGCCGGCTGATTCACATCAGTCGACATGATTTCCTTATCGATCGACTTATTCGCTAAGGTAATTTGCTCTAGTGATTTAATTACGTTATTTAAAGGTGATGAATCAGTTTCATCATCTTTAATAACAGTAAATGAAGTCAGAAATTCATCAAATAAAACATGCATGGATTCTTCAATAGTCAAAGTTGACTTATTGAAGATCCTATATGCCTTACTCCTATTTGAGTATCCAATGAAGATATCATCATTAGATTTAGGATCAAACTTATCTAAATTATCTTTAGTGTTTAAAATGAAACACTTGTATCCAAATACTTTAAAATAAGATACCTTAGGAATTCTATTAAAAAATAGTTTATAACATGTTTTCTTAAGTTTAGGCCAAATCAAAATTCTATTTAAAACATAACATGCTGTAGCTATAGCTACAGCCCAGAAGTACTTAGGCAAATTACTTTCAACAAGCATGGTACGTGCACATTCTTGCAAAGTCCTATTCTTTCTTTCGACCACTCTATTTTGTGGTGAAGCTCTAGAAATGCAAATGAATGTGTTATACCATTCTTGTTGCAATATTCTGAAAACAGTTTCATTCTCAAATTCTCCACCATGATCATTTCTAATAGTGCCTATGGTTAGAGACTTTTGATTTTGAATCCGTTTACAAAAATTTGCGAATTCATCAAAAACACCATTCTTATGTTTAAAACAGAAAACCCATGTGAATCTTGAAAAATCTTCTCCTAAAACAAATACATACCTACTTTTATTTAAAGAAACGACTCTAGTCGGGCCAAATAAATCCATGTGCATTAATTCGAGAGGCCTACTAGTAGAAATCATTTCTTTTGTCTTAAATGTAGATTTGATTTGTTTACCTAGTTGACATGCATCACATAACTTATCCTTTTTATCGGATAGTCTTGACAGCCCTTTAACTAGGTTGTACTTAAACAATTTAGCAATATTTTTATATTCACATGGCCAAATCTCTTATGCCAAAGCCAAGAATCATTATTAGAAGCTACTAAGCAAAATTCATTCGAAAAATCATTTAATTTTAAACATAACTCATAAATATTTGATATGGCTAAAAATGGGGTTTAATCGGAACCGTCCAAATCAGGCGCGAATCTTGGGACCAGAGGGTGAAACAGTAATTTCACCCACTAAAGGACCAAAACGGATATTGGATCTGCCCTCCTAGGGCCCAATAATCCGCGAATGGATCCACCACCAAGAGGGTGCGGGTCTCAACCCGCTGCGCAACCAATCCATCAAGATAGAGTCAGGGTCCCTGATTAAGCACGATCAACGGCCCTGATGGACATCTACCTTTTCACTGGGATTTGGGGATTAAATTCCTTATCTGATTACGGGGAATATACCTTATCAGATTACATTCCTAATCTGTTTACAAGGAGATTATTCCATATCAGATCACGGGGATTACATTCATAATCTATTCCCTGGGACGCCTATAAATACCCCCCATCCATCTCCATTAAGAGGTAATCAACTCTTCACCAGTTTTTGTGCTCATTCATAGTCTTCTTAGATTACTGACTTGAGCGTCGGAGGGTGCGTCGCCGGGAACAACCCCGGTGTCTCGCACTTTTTGCAGGTGCACGGCGGGAACGACGAACGGGGCCCGACGGAACAGGTACCAGGTCTTTCTATTCAGTTTCCCCAAGAACCCACAAGTTCTATCTGTTTGCCCCCACACCAAATTTAGCGGCAACAATATTATTCTTCCTAAATCCTTGAAAAATTATATTTTGCATGGTAGAGTCATATATTAAACATGCATCTTTTTTAAAAATAATTTTATATCCCTTATCACACAATTGGCTTATACTTAACAAATTATGCTTAAGACCACTAACAAGAAAAATTTCTTCTATATTAGGGGTAGTGTTCTTACCGACCATGCATATTCCAATAACTTTCCCTTTGTTGTTGTTACCGAATGTGACTGCTCCTCCATCAATCTCTTGAATGGAAGACAGGAGGTTAGTATGGCCAGCCATATGCTTGGAGCATCCGCTGTCAAGTATCCACGTTCTCTTTTAGGTACCTATAAAATAATCATTGTGAATATGGAACCCTTTTCATTGGATCCGAAAGGGATTAGTTTTTGGGAAACTAAACCCAAAGTGTGTTTGATTTTCCACCAAAAGTAGGAATATAATCTACTGAATTACATACATTAAGAACATATGAATTTATATAAGTAATTCTATCTTTCTGACTCAGGTTGACTGGAACCCATATATTATTAGTCTGTCCAGTCGACTTAATTGAACCTTATAGTCGACTGTTACTAGAAGTCAATCGACTGAGAGGTGTAGTAGGTCGACTTATCTGAGCTTTCGTCTCTTTGAATAAGACTCTGAACCTCTGGACAGACGACTGAAATTTGGATTCAGTCGACTGGTCTGAACTATAGATTTACTCTTTTCATTGAAAACAACAGTTTTTGGTTTTTCAAAAAACTCATATAATTTATTCTTAACACTAGAAATAGATTCGGCCTTATTACCATTAGTGTTCTTAGAAACTTGATGTTTTTCAAGAGACTTTTGAAAACCAAGTCCAAATCTCTTATTAGTTTAAACTTGATTTTGGATAACTTCATTTAAATTCTCCTTTTCTTTATTAAACTTAGATACATTCTTGAATATCTCTTCATAATTTTTCTTAAGAGATACAAGATCTATATCCAAATTAGAAAGTCCAGAATTTAAAGACTTGACTTCAACATTTAAGTCAAGATTCTCTTGAGAAAGTGTTTGATTAACTTTCTCTAAGTTTTTTACTCTAATTTTCTCCTTCTTAAGTTCTTGAAAAATCTCATTAAAAGCATCTAATAAGTCATTTGAATCAAAGTTATCACTTACCTCATTTTGTGTAGCCATGAAACATACATTCGTAACTTCGTTTGTCTCTTCATTTTCTTCTTCCGATGAAGAATCGCTATCGTCCCAAGTTGCTTGATACGCCTTTTTGTTCTTCATGAACTTGTTCTTTGTGTACTTATCCTTCTTGAAGTTGAAAGCCTTTCCTTTAGATTTCGCCTGTTCAGTGGGCAATCCTTCTTCATATGACCTGCTTTGTTACACTTGAAACAAGTGGGAAGTTCATTAGTATCTTTAAATTTGGAATTAAATTTTCCTTTACTTAGAAACGTTTTGAACTTTCTCGTGAACATGGCTATTTCTTCTTCATCTTTTTCTTCATCTTCGGAGTCCGACATGGCCTTGAAAGCAAGTGTCTTTTTCTTTGATTGTTGAGGTTCTAGATCCTTCTTGCGTTCTTCAAGTTGAACTTCATCTGCCATAAGATTTTCCACAAGATTCTCAAGAGAGAGTTGTATTAAATCGTTGGCCTCTTCTATGGCGGTGGTCATCTTCTCCCATTCGGGGGTTAAGGCACGAAGAATTTTCCTCATTATTTTGGCTTGAGTGTACGTCTTTCCAAGAGCCATAAGAGAATTTGTAATATCTGTGAATCGTGTGATCATGTCTGACACATTCTCGTTCTCCTTCATGCGGAACAACTCGAACCTGTGAACAAGAACAGAAATCTTAGATTCTTTTACTTTATTAGTACCTTCATGAGTTATCTCGAGTGTGTACCAAATTTGATACGCCGTTATTGCATTGGACACACGATTGAACTCCTCCTTGGTAAGAGCACAAAATAGAGCGTTCATTGCCTTTGCATTGTTCATTGTTTCACTATTCATGTCATCGTTCCATTGTGCATAAGGAATTGTAGGAGCGGTGTACTTGGTCTCCGTCATATTCCAAATCTCATAGTTGATGGACTGAAGATAGATCTTCATTCTACACTTCCAATAGTTGTGGTTGGTTCCATCGAATAGGGGTGACCTTTGTGTGGATTGGCCTTCATGTTATTGGTTCGTATTTGAAGTAAATGTCATTGCACTCATCCAGGCTCTGATACCAAGTGTTGGATCATGTAGGCAAGGCAAATAATACTAGAGGGGGGTGAATAGTGTTATATAAAAAATAATTAAGAAATTGAACTTTTCGTTCTGTCCAGTTAACTTAAACAGTCGACTATGGCGTCAGATAAGAAGAGTATTTTATACAAGTCTGATCAGTCGACTTATAGCAGAAACTCAGTCGAATTACCAGACAAGTGTTTGAAGAGTATTTTATACAAGTCTGATCAGTCGCCTTATAGAGGAGCCTCAGTCAACTTGCCAGACAAGTTTTCGAATAAAACATAGAAAAAATGAAATGCAAGTGAAGAAAATACAACCACAGAGAGAGTCATTCACAGAGTACACAGCGATGTATCCTGGTTCGGTCCTCCTGACATACATCCAGTCCCCAAGAAACTCACTTGAGATTTTCCACTATTCTTGAAAAAAAAATACAAGAATACCCTATGGCATTTGACAACAACCTTGCCAAACCCGTTGACCTCTCTCACCACCAGAGAGAGCACACCCACTCTACATCCTAGAGTGAATCCCGACTCTACAACCTAGAGCCATACTCTCCAACCGAGAGAACCACTCTCACAACCCAAGAGCGAAGAACAACAACAAAAGAGTTACAACAACCTATAGCCTTTGATATGGCTAAAAATGGGGTTAAATTGGAACCGTACAAATCGGGCACGAATCTTAAAGCTCGGGGGTAAAATGGTAATTTTACCTATAAAAAAGGGTCTGAAATGGGAACTGTGCCTTTTTTCAAAAGGCCCAATAATCCATAAACGGATCCATCTTACTGGGTGCGGGTTCCAACCCGCAAAAAATCCAGGCCAGCTGGATAGAATTAGGATTTATGATTGTCCTTAATCAACAGCCCTGATCACTTCTATCCATCCACTGGGAAGTAGGTATTTAATCTTATCTGGAAATTGGTTCCTAAGGCGGCTATAAATACCCCACATCCCCACTGTTACCAGGTAATCAATCTTTTTCCAATCAAAGTTCTTTCATAATCTTTCTGATTACTGACTAGAGCGTCGGAGGGTGCGTCGCCGGAATCAACCCAGTGTTTTGCACTTTTTGCAGGTCAACGACGGGAGATCACGGTCAAACTTTAGTGAAAGGTGTTCAGGTTTGACTATTCAACTTCCCTCGAATCTACAAATCTATCTGTTTGCCCCCACACCGATTTCAGCAGCAACAAATTGACGCCGTCTGTGGGAAATACGAATAGCAATCCATCCTCTTCCATCGGTTAAGATCACCTCCAGCCATGCCTCCCAGGAAACTGAGATCTAGAGGGTCCAATCGTGGGCCCACTCCTCCTCAGCCACAACCGGAGGCTCCCCTCCAACCCATCCAACCTTAGGGGCAGCTCCCTCCTCAACCCGATCAGCCGCTGCAGCAGTTGCAGCCTCCTCTCCAAAATCTTCAACACCAGCAGGCTCCACTCGAGCCCCAGAATGCTGGTATAGGGACCTCTCGTCCTCACCGTCAAAAGCAAGCTCTTCACCGCAAACCATATCTCCGTACATAACCCTTCAACCGGCTCAATGGCATCTCATAACCCTCGGCCTTTCGAAGACCTCCGCAACATCCTCATCAACGGGCAGAAAGAGGAGGACCTTCGCCACCGTTTGGATGAAAGGCAGGCCCGAGAGGGAGCCTCCCGCTCAGAATGTCCAAATGCGCGATCCCCTCGCCGCCGCGATTATAGGAGGTCCCCTCTTCATAGGAGGCGAAGGGAGTCCCCTGAGTACCGTCGAAGAAGGCATCACTCTCCTGCTAGTCGATAGCTCCAGAGAGACTAGAAAGGACCTATAACCTGAGCAGAATTCCAAGAGTTCTAGGAAACAATCTTGCAGGCCCTTAATCTCCTGCCAAACAACAACAATAATGTTCAGAGGGTCCCCGCTCCTCCACCTATTCGTAGCCCTCGCCATCGGTCCCTCAGTCCTCCTCAAGCTCCAAGCCACCGCCATGACATTCCAAGCCCTCACCCGTCTATGAGCTATCCTCACCGAACCCCACGCTCCCCTTCGTACGAAGACAAGTCCAGAGGCTCACCTGAGTACCATCGAAGGGATGATGCTGTCTACCGCCATATCCACAAGATGGAGAGGCACCTCGGCCAACTGGAAAGAGACGAGGAACTGAGAGGGAGGACCCTCCGCCCGAGCAGACCCCCGTTTTCTCGAACCATCATGGAGGCACCCGTTTCGGTAAACTTCAAGCCCCCACAGTTCGAGACATATACGGGGGAGTCAGCCCCATTGATCACATTGAGAGTTTCAAAACTCTAAAGATGATTCATCAAGCCTTCGATGCCCTCCTATGTAAGACTTTCCCAGCCACTCTCAATGGCCCAGCTCGGGAATGGTACTCCCGCCTCGCCCCATCCTCCATTTTCTCTTTTGAACAATTTGAGACCCTCTTCATCACCCACTTCGTGAGCAGCCGCCGATCCGAGAAGACTAGTATTTCACTACTCTTTCTTAATCAGAAGAAGGGTCAGAAACTAAGAGATATGTCAAGTGGTTTACCACGGATGCTAGGTCCATTGCCTCCCTTGACCAATCGGTCGCTGCAGCCGCCTTCCAGTCCAATGTCCTCAATTCGAGCCTCCGGTCCTCCCTAGCCAAAAAGCCCCCGCGAGACGTTTCCGACCTTCTTCTCAGAAGCGAGAAGTACATCCCGGCTGAGGAAGCTGAACATCGCCCCACATTCGGGGGGTCTTCCTCAGGAAGCAAGAGAAAGGTAGCCAAAGATGAGAGAGCTAAGAAGCTCCAGAAGGACAACGGGGGACAGCGCCGCCTGCCTCCCAGATTTGAGAAGTTTACCCCTCTCAACGCCAATGTTTCAACTATTCTCATGGAGGTTGAAAAAGAAGGAGTCCTGCCTCCTGCCCCGAAGATGAATATCCCTGGGAAGAAGAGGGATAAGGAAAAGTGGTGCCGATATCATCGAGACCACGGCCACGACACCAATGACTGTCGGGCTCTGAAGAATGAAATTGAAGCCCTCATTCAGAGAGGGCAGTTGTCCAAGTTTGTAAGAAAGGAACGGATCGATCTTCCTCCACCCACCAGGGGGGCTAACAAGCTTCCCGAGTGGTGCGACGAAATGCCCGAGTTTGAAGAAGAGCGCATCTTGCACCTCATCCATAGAGGTTCGATAGGGGGAACCTGTAACTCTTCTCAAAAGGCTTTCATCAGGGAAGTCAATTCGGTGCACAGCATACCCCCTCCCAAAGGTCTCGGAGTCCCGGTTACTTTCTCGGATGAAGATCTAGAGGGTGTCCAAACCCCCCACTGTGACGCACTGGTGATTAACCTCCACATGGCTAACTTCAAAGTGGAGAGGATTCTGGTGGACAAAGGCAGTTCTGTCAACTTCCTCTTCCTGGCGGCCTTCCGCTGACTCAAGTTATCGTGAGACAGGCTCAAGCCCGCCTGCTATACGCTCCATGGGTTCACAGGAGTGTCAATGACTATCGAAGGGGTGATAACCCTCGACGTAATCGCTGGCAAAACTCCTACTGTCCGGATGGAGCCAATGGACTTCATGGTTGTCGACATCCCAGCCGCTTACAATGTGATCCTAGGCCGACCTGGCCTAGCTGCTTTAGAAGCTGTCCCATCGGCTTATCATCTCAAAATGAAGTTCCCTACCAAGGCAGGTGTAGGGGAAGTAAGGGGGAGCCAGGAGATGGCCTGCAAATGCTACATTACCTCGACCGGAGGACCCGTCCTTTCTCTCGAGACCCTCGAAATTCCCCAAGGGAACACCCAGCCTATGTCAGAATCGGTAGACGAGCTGGAGGAAGTGCTCTTTTCAGAGTAAGATCCGAACCGCAAATTCTTCATCAGCAAGACCCTCCCCTCTGCCCTCTGTTCTGACATAGTCCAATGTATCAAGAAGAACTATGACCTCTTTGCATGGACTGCTGCTGACATGCCAGGGATTTTTGAAGACCTCCTCGTCCACCACCTAAGTGTCGCACCGGGGTCTAAACCGGTCCAGCAGAAGAGGCGTAAATTTGCCCTCGAGCGCCAGCAGGCCATAAAGGAAGAAGTAGAGAAGCTCCTTAAAGTCCGGTTCATACAAGAGGTCAACTATCCCGAGTGGCTCTCTAATGTTGTTATGGTTAAGAAGGCCTATGGAAGTTGGAGGATTTGCATCGACTTCACGGACCTGAAAAAGGCATGCCCCAAGGATCCTTTCCCACTCCCTAGCATCGACACCTTCATCGACGCAACTTCGGGCCATGAGCTTCTGAGCTTCATGGACGCCTTCTCCGGTTACAACCAAATCAGAATGTTCCCGCCGGATATCCCGAAGACATCCTTCGTCACCGATCAAGGCCTCTATTGCTACAGAGTAATGTCCTTCGGGCTCAAAAATGCCGGTGTCACCTACCAACGCCTCGTCAATAAGATCTTCCAGAATCAGATCGGCCGCAACATGGAAGTTTACGTCGATGATATGCTAGTAAAAAGTATCCATGGGTACGACCATGTTGCCGACCTACAAGAAGCTTTCGACGTGTTGAGGAAGCATAACATGAGGCTGAACCCGAATAAGTGTACATTCGGAGTCTCA
This sequence comes from Hemerocallis citrina, assembly GCA_017893485.1. NCBI lineage: Eukaryota > Viridiplantae > Streptophyta > Magnoliopsida > Asparagales > Asphodelaceae > Hemerocallis > Hemerocallis citrina. The sequence goes on from CM030367.1 coordinate 45,614,023, forward strand.
TCTGGCAAATTTCTGAGCTTTATGGTTAGTCAAAGGGGGATTGAGTCCAATCCAGAGAAGATAAAAGCCATCCTCGATATGGCTCCTTCTACAAATGTGAAAGAAGTTCAAAAGCTCACATGACGCCTCGCGGCTATAGGGCGCTTCCTGTCTAAGTCGGGGGAGAAGTGTCTTCCATTCTTCAAAGCCCTCAGGGGGGGCTAAAGGATTTGAGTGGGGCCAGCAGCAGCAAGAATCGTTTGACCAACTGAAAGCCTATCTGGTCAACTCCCCACTCCTCAGCAAGCCTACTCCCAGGGAAACACTCTACCTCTACCTCGCTGCCTCCGAGCAAACCCTCATTGCTGTCCTAGTGAGGGAAGAAGACAAGGCTCAGAAGGTTATCTATTATGTGAGCAAGGTCCTTAGAGACGCTGAGCTTCGCTATCCGAGACTGGAAAAGATAGCATATGCCTTGGTTATGGCAGCCACAAAGCTCCGCCCCTATTTTCAATCCCACTCGGTGGTCGTCCTTACCGACCGGCAGCTCAATCAAGTTCTACACAAGCCCGAAACCTTCGGGCCTCTGATGAAGTGTTCGATCGAGCTAAGTCAACATGACATATCTTATCAGCCTCGGACCGCTATTAAAGCCCAAGCTCTGGCGGAGTTTATAGTAGAAAGCACCATCCGGGAAGTGAGTCAAGCCGCAAATGGGCCACCCATGTGGACAGTGTATGTAGAAGGGTCTTCTTGCGCCGAAGGGAGCGGAGCCGGAGTCATTTTGGCAGGCCCAGATGACTTCGTCCTCCAATACTCCCTCCGCATCAACTTCAAAGCTTCGAATAACGAAACGGAGTACGAAGCCCTAATAGCAGGCCTGGGCATGGCTCGCAAGGCAGGAGCGCAACGTATCTGAATATTCAGTGACTCGCAACTGGTGGTTAATCAGGTCTTAGGAGACTACGAGGCGCGAGACGACCGAATGGTCAAGTACCTAGCCAAGGTCCAAAATCTCATGGCTTCGTTCGAAGAGGCACAAATCCAGCGGATCCGTAGACAAGAGAACTCCCAAGCAGATGCCCTCTCAAAATTGGCCTCCTCCTCCCTCCAGGGTCTCGAGCAGACCGTCCCGATCGAAGTACTCCTAAGATCAAGTATCGAAGAGGAAATCCCCAACTCGATGGAGTCTCTGCCTGTCCAACGCAAGGATAATTGGATGAAGCCTTTGATAGAGTTTCTCAGGGATGGGACCCTTCCCCAAGATCCTAAACAAGCCCGTCGAATCCGAACGAGAGCGGAGCGGTACACCCTTGTCGAAGGAGTCTTGTACAAACTCTCCTACACCCAAGTAGATGGCAGACCCTACTTGAGATAACTCTCTCAGGAAGAAGCCTTGTATGGCTTACAAGAACTCCATGTAGGTATAGGCGGAGCCCATTCAGGGTCAAGGTCCCTCGCCAGGAAAGTTTTGAACTACGGGTACTTCTGGCCTATCCTACTTCGAGACGCCGAGCAACATGTCCGGCAATGCAGCCCTTGGCAGCAGTTCTCCAACATCCACCGACTACCCCAAGCACAACTCACATCTCTCTCGAGTCCAATTCCTTTCGCAATGTGGGGGATGGACTTGTTTGGCCCATTCCCACCAGCTCTAGGCCAGCTCAAGTTCCTAGTCGTGGCAATCGACTATTTCTCTAAGTGGATAGAGGCCGAACCACTAACTACTGTTACTGAGAACAAAGTGCTGCAGTTCTTCTGGAAAAATGTAATTTGTAGATTCGGCGTACCTCGAGTCCTAATAACAGATAACGGAACACAGTTTACAGAGGCAGCATTTCGACCTTTATGTGAAGACCTCGGCGTTCAGCAACGCTTCTCCTCCGTCTCCCATCCTCAGTCCAATGGTCAAGTAGAGAACGCCAACAGGCAGATCCTCTCCAGCATCAAGAAGAGACTAGATAAGTCGGCCAAGGCTTGTGGGCAGAACAACTTCCTAACGTACTAAAATACCGCACTACAAAAAGGACCCCCCGCAAGAGAGTTGCCCTTCAATCTCACCTATGGGTCCGAGGCTGTAATCCCCTTAGAAGTTGGCTTGCCATCCCCTCGCCTTATTGCCTATGATGAAGAGCAGAACGCCAGAGAGCTCCGGGCGAATTTGGACCTGATTGATGAGCTCCGTGAAAGAGCTTCAATTCTCCAGCAAAATTATCGGAGAAGAATTGAGCAGGCCTACAACAGAAGAGTCCGTCCTACAGATCTCGAGGAAGGGGACTTAGTCATCAGAAAACTAACTATCTCATTCTCCAACCAAAAGAGTAAGCTAGCTCCGAATTGGGAAGGACCGTACAAGGTTTCCAAGGTAGTCCGGCCAGGAGCATATCGTCTTGAAGACCTCGACGGCAGAGAGATACCAAGAACTTGGAATGCCGACCATTTACTGAAGTACCAAGAGGGTGTTTAAATGCCTCTCCGAGTACCATCAAATGTCGAGCCATTCCTATCTTTTTGTTTTTTACTTACTTCTTTATTTTTCCATTGTAATAACGGCTTGCAACCCATAAGCAACCGATTAGCAGTTATCAATAAAGAACTTCTTTCCCCTGATAATTCTCTTGTGATTATTTTATCTCTCTGTTTAAGACCTTTAATTACGCTTACTTGAACGACGTGTTCGGAGTCCAAAATATGGCTCGATTCCGCTTCGCAAGCTCGCTCTTAAGCGAGCTAGAAGTGGTTCGCCATTCGGAACTGCTCCCACAACCGTTGAAATTTACTCGAACAACGTGTTCGAAGTCCAAAATATGGCTCGACTCTGCTTCGCAAGCTCGCTCTTAAGCGAGCTAGAAGTGGTTCGCCATTCGGAACTGCTCCCACAACCGTTGAAATTTACTCGAACGACGTGTTCGGAGTCTAAAACTTGGCTCGATTCCGCTTCGCAAGCTCGCTCTTAAGCGAGTTAGAAGTGGTTCGCCATTCGGAACTGCTCCCACAACCATTGAAATTTACTCGAACGATGTGTTCGAAGTCCAAAACTTGGCTCAACTCTGCTTCGCAAGCTCGCTCTTAAGCGAGCTAGAAGTGGTTCGCCATTCGGAACTGCTCCCACAACCGTTGAAATTTACTCGAACGACGAGTTCAGAGTCCAAAACCTGGCTCGATTCCGCTTCGCAGGCTCACTCTTAAGCGAATTAGAAGTGGTCTGCCATTCGAAACTGCTCCCACAACCGTTGAAACATAAATAAAGAATTCGGAGCTCAAAGCTTGGCTCGACTCCGCTTCCACTCCTCGCCCAAAAGCAAGTAAAAAGTGGTCAGCCCTTTAGAAGTAGGAGTACAACCACAGGTGATTAACAGAACACACGAGTCCAAAAGAGGAAACAAGGTTTGTTTCTATAATGTTTGGGGAACAAATCAGATTACAAGACCAGCTATTTCTCTACAACGAAGTTACAAGATTTAAAAAGAAAAAATTATAGGACCGACTCCTCGTACTTAAACAAGATGCAAAACTTGGGGAACGAAAACACAGACGACTCCCTCAATGCCTCCTTGGGGCAGGGATGTTCCGGTTTAAAAACACCCAGGGATGGCGGTGCCTAACCTCGGAGCTCGTCCCTAGACCAGCAAACTGAGACCCATCTTTTGCGCTGCTTCTGACGGCCGCACCAATGGATGCTCCGCTCGATGAAACAGCCACCCCACTTTGTGCATCACCTGGGCTTCGCCGAGCAACGGGCGAGCGAGTCGCAAGCTCGTAAAAGGAAATACCACGCTCACTCTCTTCACGAGTACACGAAGTGCTTCTGATGTTGATCCGTCCCGGTTGGGGCTTGAGGCAAGCAACCTCCGCCTCTAGCTCGACGATTCGTTGCTTCAGAGAGTCGTTCTTCATGGCTATCTTGAAGCGAGGGAGCACAGCGGAGCCTGCGGTACCAGAACTGTCGGCGATAATTCGACGGAGATGAGTAACCTCGATACTCTTGTCGACCGTAACCCTCTTCAGCTCGTCGACCTCCGCCATCACCTCGCTCATTGTTGCCAATAACTCATCGCGCTCCGCCGTCATTTTGCCCATCGTTGCTGTTAGTTCTTCTCTCCCCGCCGAAAGCTCATCTTCTGCTATCAACAAGTGGTGAACCTCAGCTAATTCGTCTCTCTCTGTTAATAGTTTGTCTCTCTCCGTTGTCATCTTCGACAAGGAGTGGCGGAGACGCCTAAGCCTCAGACCGAGACGCTGTTGACGAACCATCATCATCGCCTTCAGGGGTCGTCACAGCAAGCCTCTCTTCTAGTCTTCGAATCTCATGTCTCGCCGGCCTACAATTAGTTGCAGATGATTTCGTTCACGTTCGGCTCTGCACAGCCCCAACTCAACTTTGTAAAGGCGCTCTCAGCACCTGGCGAGGCACAACTTCGTCGCGCCTAGGCCAACCTCAGAACGTAACTCTTCCGCCGCATGAGTTGCTTCGACAAGCTGTGTCACCTCAACGAGCTGAAAATTCCAAGGCAAACGACGGAAACACGAAGAAAAATTAGCGAATTTGGTAAACACAGCCGAAACTCCTGAACAAGGCAACGTGTACATAGGAAAATTTCAAAAAGATTTTGTGAACACATAGTCGAAGCTTTGGGCAGGGCGATGTGAACACTTAGCCAAATTTCAAGGAAATTTTTGTAAAATTCATTACCAAGGACTCACAAACGCTTAATCGAACTCAAAAAGATGGATTTTCATTCATTCCAAAAAAGTCCGGTGGCCAGTCCGCAATTAGGCAATACATCAAAATGTACAAAAACAAAAAAGAAAAAAAAAAGAGAAGAAGCAGAAGTCAAGGGGCGACCTCTTTCCCAGAGCACCGAAATGGGACGGGGTCGGATTCCCCCGAAGGCGCGACCATCGCTAGCGGGGTCACCTCGGACCCCTGACGTTCGCCGACGATCTCGACCTCGGCGTCCCCTTCATCGTCCCCTATTTCCCCCTCGGACTCGTCATCAAAGCCTTCGACATGGTCGGGGAAGAGTCGCCATCTGGAGCAGTTGACCTCGGGGAATCTCTCCAGTCGAACTTCGGCCGGTCGAGAAGAATCTGAACCATCTCTTCTTCGTAGGGGTAAAGCACCGGCGACTCCCTTACCCTCTTTGTCACCTCCTCCACCCAACCCGAGGGTATGCACCATGGTTCGCGACTCCGAACTATGAAGTACTTGTCTTGCCAGTGCTTTATAGAGTCGGGGCAGCTGACGAGCCGAGCACCGTGCCTCGGAGCCAAGTAGTACCTGAACTCGGACTTGTGCTACTGATGAAGCCGATAAAGAGTCTGAAGCACCCTCAAGTCCGGCTCGATCTCGGCTGACTGACAGTGGAGCGCAAACCCGTTGATGACCCTCCATGCATTCGGCATCAGCTGGATGGGGCTGACCCCAAACCACCTCAGCACCTGAACGGCGAACGGGTGAAGAGGCAGCCGCGCTCCGGCGATGAAGGTGTCGACCTGCCATAAACACATGTTTACTGGCATTGGCGATTTGGCACTCACCCCGGGACCCGGCAGCATCAACTCATACTCCTTCGGGATATGAAAGCACTCCTGGATCACCGCCAGGTCGGCCTCGTTAAGAATTGAGACGGTGTCGTCCGCTTCCGAGGTCTCTCTCGCTGCATTCTCCTCGAAGCTCCGTCCCCTCCCATGCACGATTCGCTCGGCGTATTCCTCCGAAAGCTCTCGGACCCTATGGAGCCCCGTCAACACGCCTAGTAGTCTGCCGAACTCCCCCATTCGCTTTGGAGCTTCCACTATTGTGGCTCGACCATCAACTTTCTTGCCCTTGCCGATGCGAGGCTTCTGATTTGGAGACGGCGCTTCGCCAGCAGAGGGGGAGGGCTCCGAAGTTGAGGAAAGAGACATTTTGGACTTAAAATAAACGAAGTATAATTTACCTTGATGTGACACGCTCGGTTGAAAAGTTCACCGGAGTACTGTCGACGATCGCCGGAATCTCTCTCTAGTGAAAGTAAACCGCCTGAGTGAAAATTTGGAAAAGTGAAAAATGAGAGGGGGTGCGCCTTATAGGGGTTGGCACATAAAACGAGGATGTTGGGCTTTAGAAGCCCAACCGACAGGCCCATTTACACAAAACGACAAAAAGTCGTACCGTCCCATTAATGACTAACGGTCAAAATCGTCAAAAGATAAACAATCAAAAGGCCAGCTGTCGCCTCCAAGCTGTCAAAATCTCACTCTGGGACTTCGGCGCGCCTTGCCGAGCGCTCTTGGCACCGACACCCAAACATGGAAAAAATGCTCACTTTGGGACTTCGGCGCACCTTACCGAGCGTCCTTGGCACCGACGCCCAAACATGGAAAAAATTCTCACTTTAGGACTTCGGCGCACCTCGCCGAGCGCTCTTGGCACCGACGCCCAAACATGGAAAAAATTCACTTTGGGACTTCGGCGCACCTTGCCGAGCGCTCTTGGCACCGACACCCAAACATAGAAAAAATTCTCACATTGGGACTTCGGCGCGCCTTGCCAAGCGCTCTTGACACCAATGCCCAAACATGAAAAAAAATTCTCACTTTGGGACTTCGGCGCACCTTGCCGAGCGCTCTGGGCACCGACGCCCAAACATGGAAAAAATTCTCACTTTGGGACTTCGGCGCACCTTGCCCAGCGCTCTTGGCACCGACGCCCAAACATGGAAAAAATTCTCACATTGGGACTTCGGCGCGCCTTGCCGAGCGCTCTTGGCACCGATGCCCAAACATGGAAAAATTCTCACTTTGGGACTTCGGCGTACCTTGCCAAGCGCTCTTGGCACCGATGCCCAAACATGGAAAAAATTCTCACTTTGGGACTTCGGCGCACCTTGTCGAACACTCTTGGCACCGATGCAAAAAAAATGCAAAAAATTCTCAGTTTGGGACTTCGGCGGGCCTTGTCGAGCGCTCTGGGCACCGACGCCCAAACATGAAAAAAATTCTCACTTTGGGACTTCGGCGCACCTTGCCGAGCGCTCTTGGCACCGATGCCCAAACATGAAAAAAATTCTCACTTTGGGACTTCGGCGCACCTTACCGAGCGCTCTTGGCACCGACGCCCAAACAAGAAAAAAATTCTAACTTGGGGACTTCGGCACACCTTTCCGAGCGGTCTTGGCACCGACGCCCAAACATGAAAAAATTCTCACTTTGGGACTTCGGCACGCCTTTCCGAGCGGTCTTGGCACCGACGCCCAAACATGAAAAAATTCTCACTTTGGGACTTCGGCACGCCTTTCCGAGCGGTCTTGGCACGACGCCCAAACATGGAAAAAATTCTCACTTGGGGACTTCGGCATATCTTGCCGAGCGCACTTGGCACCGATGCCCAAACATGAAAAAATTCTCACTTTGGGACTTCGGCACGTCTTGCCGATCGTTCTTGGCACCGACGCTTAAACATGGAAAAATTCACTTCGGACTTCGGCAAAAACTCGCCGAACCTCTGTTGACACGTGCCACCACGCCGAGGTACTCTACACTTCGGCAGGGGACCCCGAACCTCCCTAGACTTCGGCCTCCTTCCCAACATGTGTCAGCTCCTCGAGGTAACTGACGGGGGTCGGCAACGTTGCCGAATCTTACCACCGAATGAAGGGAAATATACCTTTGAGCAACCACAGGAATTAGATCTCCCCAAAATTCGTGCCCAATACTGATGGAGAGCCCAGATCGTGCCACGTCATAAAGGGAATCAAAAATCTATTTTTTATTTTATTTAATTCGAATTGTTTATTTAAAAATTGCGAAAAAGTGGTTAAAAATTCAGGAAAATTGATTAAAAATTCTAAAAAATAATTATAAATTCGGAGAAATATTTTTCAACCCCTGGATAAATAATTGTTGCTTAGAATAATTAATCAGCGCTCCCGAAAAATAGAATACCGCTCCGCAAAATTGAATAAATGGTCTGAAAAATAACTAAAAAATCAAGAAAAATCCCCAAAGGTCTAAAAGAGCTCGAGAACAACCTTGAGCGCGCGACCCACTCCGAAAATCACCACAATACCTCATATGAAGATTCGACACCCCTCATTTGGACTCTGATACAACTCCACAAGCCATTAAAATAGTAAAACTACTCCTTAAAGACTGATCACACTCAGTCTTTGGGAGTGGGGGGCTCGTGATATGGCTAAAAATGGGGTCAAATCAGAACCGTCCAAATCGGGCACGAATCTTAAAGCTCGGGGGTAAAATGGTAATTTCACCTACAAAAACGGGTCTAAAATGGGAACTAGGCCTTTTTTCAAAAGGCCCAATAATCCATAAAAGGATCCATCTTACTGGGTGCGGGTTCCAACCCGCAAAAAATCCGGTCCAGCTGGATAGAATTAGGGTTTATGATTGTCTTTAATCAACGGTCCAGATCACTTCTATCCATTCACTGGGAAGTAGAGATTTGATCTTATCCCAAAACTGGTTCCTAAGGCGGCTATAAATACCCCCCATCCCCCACTATTACCTGGTAATCAATCTTTTGCCAATCAAAGCTCTTTCATAATCTTTCTGATTACTGACTAGAGCGTCGGAGGGTGCGTCGCCGGAATCAACCCCGGTGTTTCGCACTTTTTGCAGGTCAACAGCGAGAGATCATGGTCAAACTCTGGTGAAAGGTGTTCAGGTTTGACTATTCAACTTCCCTCGAATCCACAAATCTATCTGTTTGCCTCCACACCGATTTCAGCGGCAACAGCCTTGTTTGTGATTTATAATTTTTGTATGGTGGCTAATAGGTCAACTTCTGAAATCAGTCTAAAATGAATTCGATGTTATACTAGACTGATTTTCAGAGAACCAAGACTTAGAGAATATGAATGCTTTTAGAATGCTTGTTCTTTTCAAAACCAAAAGCTTGAAAATTTAAGAAACAAATGCTTAGAACCTTTTCATGGTGATTCCTATGCTCTGTTTATAGAGAGGAATCATAGGAACGTTGAAGAACAGTTCCTAAAACTAAATTAAAATGGATAGAAATTGTTTTGAATCTGAAAAACAAATTTTGAAATCAGAAAACTGTCGAAACGACTTGAACAGTCGACTAGGTTGCTATATTGAGTCAACTGGCCAGAGTTTGAATAAGTTTAGACAGTTTCGTAGTAGGACAGTCGACTGGTGCCAAATAGCGGTCGCCTGGTACTTTTTTTATGAAAAATAATAAAGATCGCCTGGTACTTAACAGTTGACCTTATTCAAGCTTGTTTCGATCTTTTTAAGGGTGTAAAATACTAAATTATTAAAGAATATGTGTGAGTGTATGTGTGACAAGGCTATTTACAGCATTCTAAGACTCAAAGAATAAAAAGTTACAATTGTTATAAGACACTTAATACAACACATTTGAAGCACTTGAGTCTTGTCTTGAACTTGAGTCTTTGACTAGTGCTTGAGCCAATGTCTTTATATCTTGAAACTTGCTTGATCAATGTGGCTTGAACTAAGTTCTTTGAGGCTTGTTCAATTCTTTTTGAAAGCTTCATTGAATCAACTTTGCCTTTGTGTATTACACCAAGGTATTGATCTTTATACACCCTGCAATATATAAGTGATAGCACAACTTTGCATTGTGTTGTAGTCATCAAAATCAAGAATTAACAAAATCATTCTTCTTTTTAGTGAACTTTAACTGCGAAGGTATAGTTACTCCTTTGTTGATCCTTTTTTAAACAGATTAAGCTTCTAGGGAACTTTCAGGCTTGGTTAGGACATGCACTTTTCATCAAAGAGTATGCTTATCTAGAAAAGCTTAAGCAAGATAACAAGCATAACATAAACTAAGTCGAATGAATGTATTGTAGATTATTTTAGAGCTTTTGATAGTTTCATTATTTTTTGGGATCACTCTTAACAATTTTCTTTCATGGACAGGAATAATGTGCAACCTCACTTATGTATCTTTTTAGTTGTATATATTTTTTTTACTATGTTTGGTTTATTATATACTTTTTATCCATTAATATTCTTCTTCTGTTAAATGTAAATTCCTAACCAAAAAGTTGTTTAGTGTTAAAAGATCATGTCATAGTTCAACGTATATCCTAACGAGATATTGATTAGTAGTTTGTCTTCTTCCCAAATTAAGTAATAGAAATCCTCTATTGATTTAGCTTATGTATATTGTAAATAAATAAATTTCTTTATATACATTTCAAGTCTTTCATCAGAATTAAACAACAGCAATGGACACTCTCTGTGAAATTCGAAGAACATTGTGGAAAAATATTTTGCAGTTTAGTTTAGTTGCAGTTTCGGGATAGTTTAGTTGCAGCTTCGGGATACTTCAAGTTCAATATGGAAACTGAACCTGCCCAGGAACAGGACTTTGGTATGGATGATGAAGGAGGGGGTTTTGATGAAGACTAAATTTGCAAGAAAATAGGTAAGAATATATATTTCAAGTTAATGCTCAATAGTGGACTATATTTTACTCGAGTCTGATCTTCAGCTGATTTGTGTGTGTTTATTATCGTGGTCTTCATGTATAGATGTTTATGCAGTTTCTATTTGCTTACTCCACATTGAAGAATTATCAAGAAACTATGCAAAGGAGTCTTAATGTATTAAGCATAGACGAAACATTTGACGAATTATCAAAAAAAATTATGTATGGTTAATTATTTCTATGGTGAAGTATGGTGAAGTATGGTTCTTTTATAGTATGCAGTTTATAATATATAGTTTTATTTGGTCAATTATTTGATCTCATTGTTTACAGTATATAGAATTTAGTATATACTGTTTACAATGTTAGTGTATAGAATTTAGTAATTGTTTACAATGTTATTTGGTCAATTAGTGTAAAAATCTTATTTGATGTTATTTGATCTCATTGTAATAACATTGTTTACACTAAAAATTGTTATTTGGTCTCATTGTAAATTATGTGTTATTTGATCTCATGTTATTCAATAACTTAAAAGTTTAATGCTCTGAGGAATATGACATTGAACTTTTATGTTTTCAATTAACTAATTGACCAAATAGCCTCAAGGTCATCATGTAGTTTGCATGTGTGTGTCCAAGTAAACTGGGTATTAGTTTTCCATACATATGTTTATGCATTATTAACAAAAGTTAGATGGTTGTGATCTAATCTATGGATAGATAGATTACTGAATTGATGAGTGCCACAAAACTGTGTCTACGTGACTACCAATTAAAGATATAATAATAGAGAAAAACTTGACAATAAGACACCTGAGGTGGTGAATCACCTTTAGTTCATAATCAGGATAGTTACATAATGCCTCCATTAGACGCAGGGTTGCTAGCTTTGCAATCCATCGAGCCGCTGCAAGCATTCCACAGTGTGCATAACCGAGAACTAAATTGCTTACACCGCCTTCATGCACAACTGTGTGATGGAATGGTACAATCTCACCAGTTGCTGCAGTCAAAGTATCTCTTCCTCGAATCAAGAGCAAAATACACTTTGTGCTTTTGTCATTGGTCAATTAGTTAATGTTTTCTACCATACAGATGGTATAGAAAACATTAAGGCCAATATTTGTTACTTTACTTATTTGAGTTTATGTTTCTTATTTTTTGTACCATATAAGACTTTCTTGGAATATTTATGTAGGGATCCGAACATCTTGGTTTATGCTATCAAGAGATCATATGAACAAAGCAGAGGTTGTGTCTTTAGATGAGAAGGAAGTTGGTGAGAGATACCTTGAACTTGGGGCACACGTTTGGCCATGTAAGTTCTTAAATAGTTTTTCTTATGATTTAACTTTTTTTTTATATTTTGTGCTCATTCTTTTCATATGCACACCTTATTTTCTTCTTTTTGTATGCTGGACATATTTGTTTAGTTGCTCTATTAGCTTTCTAAACACTCTTTAAGTAAAATAATGTTAAATACAAAGAAAAAAAAAATCAAATTAAACAACTGTTTGGCGACATTAGGTTTCAATAACTTAACTCAAATTGCCTGGAAAGAAAATTTTCCTTTTTACTTGAAGCTGTACCAGCTAGAAGAAAAATGTTATTTGATCTCATTTAGTATTAGATTTACATTTGTTTGATGGTCCACGTAAAACATTTTTTGTCAAAACAAAATTTTCCATTCAAATAAAGATTTGTCGGACAAGCCGTTACTTTCCATTGGGGTCGGTCGGACAAATCATGATAATGCCATGTTTTGCAAGACGCTAAGAACTGAGGCATTAATATGCCACCAAATGGTTTTCCCTTCAAATAAAGATTTTTTCTTTGTTCATATTAATCTATAGATAGATCCATTTTATCATTTAGCTGCTCCGAATGGAAAATCTGCAACCAACCAGTAGCTTTTATTTTTACGATAGAACAAAACAAACACATCTCAGTTGTCAAACCTCATTACAAAAAGTGATCTCACTCCACTGTTCAAGGCGACCAAATAATACAAGCAAACCAGAGGTTAAATCACAAATACACCACGGTCGCTTTTGATAAATAATCTATTCTTAGTAGGAATTGCCAAATGATAGACAACCAACCAAGAAAAAATAAACTAAATATACTCTTCACCTTTAATTATACAAGCATTTAAGTATCTTAACAACAAAAACAAAAACAAAAACGGGAGCAGTAGAGATTCGAATTTTCACATACAAAGTAAAGCAGATCCTTTTAATAAATACAACAGCATCAATGTGGAATTGACGCAGGGCAGGATATCCAAATTCTTAGTACAATAGTACAGTTAGTGTCCTCTAGGATTTATGTTCCATGACAAATATGAAGGGTCGCCTAGCTTCCTACAAAATTGAAGATCAAAGGAAAGAAAGATTGTAAGAATTAGTGGGGGTTATTTCAAGTTATGAAATGATCTGGCCAACAAATATGAACTACAAGGCAAGTTATTTGGCCAATGCAACTCGATAATAACCTTATTGCACATTGGCCTCAACATAACTGGGTGTTTTTCTCCTAACAAACAGAAATTGCTTTTTATAGTATATAATGAGCACTTCTATTTCTTTATGCTTGGCTTCCTAAGCCATAATTCCCAAATTTATAAATGCAATTGCATTGTTCAATTGGGGTTGCAATTAGGTAAATTGATATTTACTACAACTATACCCTATGTTTGCCGTTAATTGCCGTTAATTTAATGCTTCTTCTTTTTTTTCCAGATTGTCGTCTACACTCAGAACCGTTATGTACATACTGACAGTTTAACTTTTGGTAGGGTGATGAAGAACATGTTGGGTTCAAACCATTGAGTTAAAAGGCATTAGCCTGTTTGAAAGGTAATGGTTTCAAAATGCTTACTATTGTTTTAAAACTCTCATTGTTTTAATTGATTATTGTAAACTCTTACTATTTGTTTCAAAATTCTTGCTGTTTTTTTAGGCTCACTGTTTGATCCCATTTTTGAAGAATTGAAGCATTGTGTTTTCCTACAACCCTGTAATTTTTTTTTGTCATTCGGTTGGTTTGTGTATATTATGAATGGTTGTAATAGTTGTAATATTTAGTATTTTGGGAGATGATGTAAGTATCTGTATATAATGATTATATAATATAATTATGTTAATACCCGTACCCGCAAAGTTGTGGAGTATTGGGTTCTGTGTTTGGTTTTTCAAAGGTTTTTCTAAAAATCCATTACGTTTTCAAACGAAATTTTGGTTTTTATTTTGTATCTTGCATTATATTATGATTTTTTCCCCCAGAGCCTCATATATATGATGCCTGTATGATGTTGCTTGGTTCGGCCTGGGAAGGATTGATATTTATTGCCTGTGATGTTATATTTTTAATTGTTAGCAGAATTCCATAAGGAATTTCTAGAAAATGGCTAATATTTTAGGGGAGACTATGTCGAAATTTTTACTAAATTTCCTAAAATCTATTATGTTTTCAAACGCTATCTTGGTTTTTATTTTGTATCTTTAGTCATATGAAGATTTTTTTTCTCCCAGAGCCTTATATATATGATGCCTGTGTAATGTTGCTTGGATTGGCCTGGGAAGGATTCATATTGACTGGCTGTGATGTTAAATTTTTATTTGCGAGCAGGATTCGGTAAGAAAATGCTCTAAAAGGGCCATTATTTAAGGGAAAACTCTGTCGAAATTTTTACTACAATCCTAAAAATATATTACGTTTTCAAACGAAATCTTGGTTTTTATTTTATATCTTGGCTAATATGAAAATTTTAGAGGAGACTATTTTATATCTTCGCTAATATTTTGGCTAATATCAAACGAAATCTATTACGTCAAAATTAATATTAACTTCCTATAAAATTTTAGAGGAGACTGTCGAAATTTTTACTAAGCAATTTAATTAATTAATCATTCTTCGCGATGACGTGCCGTAGGAAACAATTTAAAGGTGATTGTATTAGAAAACAATTAGGAAACAATAAAATTTCAAAGGAGGGCTGTATAGAGAAGATGATTGTATTAGAAAGGTGGTTGTATTTGTTTACACTCAAAATTTTTTCTTCCTGTCATGGTGCATATTTTTAATGGATGTGCTCACATTTCTTGAAAAATAGCTAGGTTTTTGGAGAATTGGATAAGTCAATATTGAAAATTTTAAGGACAATTTAACAAATAATTGTTAAAGAGGTATAGTGAATGACTTTTGATCTTAGCATGTATAATGCATAATTTTATATGCACTTCACACTACCAAATAACTCCAAATAAATTTATATGCAGTTCCGAATACGTGTCGTAGGCACGTGCTCACGGGCATACCTAGTATATAATAAAACACAAAGAAAGCTATCAAGTGGCTCTCCTTCAATCCTCCTAACATCAAAGGCCCAGATTTAATATCACAAAACACATTTTTCCCCCCCAAAACTCAAATTCAAATCCCCCCACCCAAAACAAATTTTTTTACCAAACTATCCCACTTTTTGTAAGTATGTACGAAACTATCCCTGTTTGAAAATTTAATACAAAAAAATCCCTATCGCTAACTGAGTTAGCACGCCTAGTAATTTTCTTCGTGCTAACTCAATTAACATGTTGCATGGGATACAACTTTTTCCCTCTAGTTTGGGTGTGTCAAAAAACTCATATTGTATAGACACGCTAACCCCGTTAGCGCGCCTCTTTATACCAAGGCCGTTAACTGGATTAGCGTGTGTCGATTGGGATCATATTAAATAACACACATGCCTCTTTTTGGCTGAAGGATTCTGGCTTAGTTTTTGTTGTCTGCAGATATGTGGAGATATGTTTGAGATATGTTGTTTGAAATATGTTGAGACATGTGGAGATATGGGGTTTTAGATATGATTTTTGGGGTGGAGGATTTTGGCTGAAGGAATTTTGGGGTGAAGGATTTTGAGATATGTAATTATGTATCAGATTCAGATTATTATTTGTCTGTTTGTGAAGATAGGCATACATGTTAACTCAGCTAACGGCTTTGGTAATAATAGGCATACTAACTGAGTTAACGTGTGTGAGTATCTCCAATTTTTAGAAAGTTTCAACTTTCTGAAAAACTTGAAATCTTCACAATCGTTAACTCCGTTAACGGCCTTGGTAAGAATAGGCACGTTAACTGAGTTAACGTGTGTGAGTATCTCCAATTTCCAGAAAGTTTCAACTTTTTGGAAACTTGAAATCTTCACAGTCATTAACTCAGTTAACGGCCTTGGTAATAATAGGCATGTTAACTGAGTTAACGTGTCTATACTTAGTGATTTTTTACCCACACCCTTCTTTGAGGTAGTGCCCCATATTGTCCCATCTATGAATGCTAACCCCGTTAGCGTGAGTGGTTTAAACACGCACGCTAACGAAGTTAGCGTGTCTATATTGGGTGAGTTTTTTCACACACCCAAACTAGAGGAAAAAAGTTGTATCCCGTGCAACATGCTAAGTGAGTTAGCGCGAGGAAAATTACTAGGTGCGTTAACCCGCGCTAACTCAGTTAGCGACAGAGATTTTTTTGTATTAAATTTTCAAACAGGGATAGTTTTGTACATACTTACAAAAAGTGGGATAGTTTGGTAAAAAAATTTCCCAAAACAACTCATTTATTTATTTAATTGTTTCTCTCTCTCTCTCTTGCTCTCTCTCTTCTATTAAAAAAATTAAGAAAATAAAAATTTTAGAAATAAAAACTAAAAAACAAAAATAATTAAAATTTTTAAAACTTTAAAAATAATTCAAAAAATCAAAAAATCAAAAACTTAGATAAAAAATTATAAAAATTTTTAAAAATAATTTTAAAATAATTTTTTTAATATTTAAATATTAAAAAATTTTATTTTTTTAAAAAAAAATTTACAATTTTTGAATTTTTTGAAATTTTAAAAATTTTGACATCTCCAAAGGATCGAGCTCTGTCGTTCGCTCTAGTGCCCGTATTCGGGCCAAAAAAGCTTCTAAAAATTTGGATGTCTCTCAGACATCCCTATCGGCTCAGATCCGCGATTCAGATATCCCCATCCCCTCACCTTCCTCTTCTGGGTCCGAACCTCTTGGATCCATCTATCGGGTGCATTTTGACTCCCTTCTAACCTCGATATGCTGCACCTTACTAGAAACATGGGATTTTTTGTAGATTCGGATAACTTTGTCGAATTTGATGCTATTCGCAGCCGTGAAATCTTTAGAGCTTTTGAGACTAAGGGTTTTAATGATTAGCATCTCATGGAATATTCGTGGTTTGAGGAGTGTTGCTAAGAAGCAAGCCTTATTTCAACTTATTTCTTCCTCCCATTGCGATCTTATCTCGATCCAAGAATCTAATCTTGAGGACCCTTCTCCCTCTATCCTTCATTCTATCGGCGGATCCATTATTAACAACTGGATTTCTCTTGATTCCGTTGATTCGAGAGGAGAGATTCTTTTTGGTTTTAAAAGCTCCCTCTTCACCCTTATTTCGATACGTCGGTTAACTTTCTTCCTTATTGTTCGCCTTCGATGGGTTGAATTCAACTGTGATCTTACTATTGTGTCAGTCTATGGCCCATCCACGGCTGATCGTCGAGCAGGATTCTGGGACGAATTTATTTCGTTCCATAACAATATTCAGGGTTTTTGGTTTTTCTGCGGAGACTTTAACGTCACCAGATTCTCCGGAGGTGGGGTGATCTCTCGGGATTCAGGCCATTCTTCTCCGTCAGAATCTGCTTACCCTGTATAGTACTCGTCCTCGGAATCTACCTGTCCAGGATGATACTCTTCCTCAATGATATGCCAGTTGTCGTCTCCAGCAGGGTCGAAGTGGCCAGCCATCTTAAAAAATAGGGAGGAAGAAGCATAAGTCATAGAGCAACACAAATGTAAGTCACTTACATTTAAATCTCTAGACTCAAACACACACTCTAATGTCCACTTCTAGGGTGTCGTTCCTTATAAATTTGTACAAGTGTGAAAGCATAGAAGCGTGGCTCTGATACCACTATGTAACGCCCTGAATCCCTAATACACTGAATTCGAGATGTTGTACAGGATCTTTCCGCTTCCTTTAGTACAATTTTACAAGGAAATTTGAACTTTTCACTTTACATCAGAGTTTACATAAATATTACACTTTTCTTTTGCACAGCGGAAGTAAAATGTACAACAACATGGTATAATCTTTAAGCATTTGTTCCTCTTTAATCTGTATCAAGCCATTTACCTGCATATAAGACTGTGGGTACGTCAGTTTTTTCAACCGACGATCATTATACACGGCCATCCTCTCTATGCCGGAAATAGTATAACTTATTTTCCATATTTAGCAAACACAAACTTGTCACATTTCAAACTAAAGGGACTACCCTATTGATGTCGTGTTGTGATTGTGCACTTAGTCTTTAATGCAATTATTTATGTTACATGATACTAATGCGCACTTGTTCGGATTCTATGCATCCCATACTACATAGGTCCGAGGGCAAGCCCTTAATCATTCTTCATCTTTGTAGGGTTCAATCCCTCGTTATGACTTAATCTACTACTGTAACTACGGTAAGTATCCTAGATGTTTTCTGACCTACGAACTCATGTCTAGGCGCCCTGGAGGGAATCCCATCGCTAACATGACTCATCATGCAGACATCCTGTGGTAATTCAGCTCCTACCGTAGACATGACACCACCCGTAGTCTTCAAACATCCCACGAGCGTCGCCACCGGGACGGTACTCTAGAGCAGTATCCTCGCCCAGACTCATCATGGGACATCCTGGGATACGCTCTCGCCGCTATCCAATGGCCCTCATACTCAATGTTTTTCTCTTACTTTCATCACATCTTCACTATGTACTAGTCCTTAGTTTTTATCAAAATCATGAACAAAAATCAAAGCTCTAGAGTTAGCCTCTCCACTAAACCGGACTTACTCATTCATTCAAACCTGACCAACCTCGGTCTTTCTTTCAAATTTTCATTTCATTTATTTCCAATTGCCGGGGGAGACTTAGCTACTCTTTTTGTTTCAATTTTCAATTCACAATTTCCAAAAATGAGCATTTCTAACTCATAATTTCCCATGTTGAGTTATCATACTCAAAAGCTTTCCACTTTTCCGATCAGGATTTCTAATTCATTCAATATTCCACAATTATACATTAATTTCAACTATACATCATGTACTCATGAATTATTATATTCACATTAAAAACCCACATCACTAGTATTCAATCAAGATGGCCATTCACGCATCATAATTTGTTGCACTATTCTCCAACGAGAATAATTCACATTTCATAGTTGTCACATTATTCTCAAATGTGAAATACTATACATCACTAATGAAATACTCACATTTCACATCCATCACATAATATCATTTCAATCTTTACTCTATTAATCTTCTAATTCTTCATTTTAATTTCTTTTTTGCAAATTATGATTTTTCCAAAAATACACTTATAAACCATAGTTCTCATTACACATTTTATTCTCAAATCACATTTTATTTCATGCAATAATTCCTAAATCATTTTTATAAAATCCCATATATTTTTAGAAGAATAACCATATTTTTTTCGTAATTTTTGGACAATTAAAAACCCCCAAAAAAAGATTTTTCAATCTTGCCGAGGGCAAGATTCGAACCCAGCACCCCAGAGAACCCAACCGAAAGCCACAACCGCTAGGCCGATTGCTACTGGCGTCATAAAGAGGCGCTGAGAGCCATAAGAGCTCTCGGCTGCTGCTCTTCTTTATTTTAAAAAAATCATGGAATAAAATGTGTTGCCCAGCGGATTCGAACCGATCACCACAGGGAACCCAACCGCACCCTATGACCACTTGAGCTACGTGCTCAGGTTGTCACTAATATAATTTCATATTCATTTAACCCGTGCTCTCTGTTATTTAGAATATTTCGATGTTCAACTAGTCCCAATTTCATTTGATCTTCATAAAAATTATTGTACAACTCCAGATTAATACTACTTCACATAATTTACATACCAGTATGAGCAAAATAATTTTTGTAATAATTAAAACGTATTTTCATACACTAATTCAAATTATACATTATAATACTACATTTCTTCTCCTTTCGACATTTCTTCGCATTGTAGCATTCCAATCTTTTTATCAATAATTTTTCACCTTAATTCTCTGACTTTAATCATTTACCTAACATAAAACACATATTTTAATTTACTCATGCCCATATCAACACAAAGGATCTATTTAACACATGAAATGGTATAATCAACCTACTAACTTTTGTGTGTAATTTTGATGGTAATAAATGTGTTTTCTATCAATCAATCCATGATTCTAATCAATTCACATACAACTCAAATAATAGAACCACATATCAATTTGTATGTCCACATTTCAATTATTCAAAAAGTCATTTTTCCCAATTCAAGTGTGCTCTTCTTGATCATTTTCATGTTTCAATCTTTCTAATTAAACTAGCATGCATTTCTAAGTTAGAAATATGGAGAATCTACCCACCTTATTGAAGAAAAGAACAATTAGCAATCTCCTAGACAAATGTCCTTGCAACGAAATGCTTCTCCTTCTTGTACACGTGCACACAAGCCTCCAAAAGCACCAAACCCGAGCTCTCCTCCTTTGAATAGCCGGCCTCTCCTTCTTGATTGAAAGCAAGCACAATACCCACTCACAACTCAATCTTTTAACTCACAAAATACTACTAGATAATACTATTAGATTATAGGTTTAGAAGAGAATATTAAGTATAAAATAACAAGCCATGGGAGGATGTATTTATACTAAAAATCAAGGGAAATAGATGGCTAGGATTGAAGTAGGAGTTAGGAACAAATGGTGGAGATTTGATGAGGAGTTACACAAACTACCCATGATCCAATAACCATCACTCCATGACTCCACTCAAAATTTGAGTTTCCCTCCAAAGAATGCAACCGGCCATGCTAGGAGAAAGTGCATATTGCACGTGTACGTGTAGTGCACGTGCATGCAACTAGGCCCAAAAATTGTACATTAAAATTTTGTATAAAATAAAATAGTCTTTTAAATTGTATTCTACATAACAAGTTGCATAAAAATAATCCATGGGCTTTAGTTTTATGGGCCAAAATAATTATTTGAAAATAAAATAAATGAATTAACTTTGGGCTTTTTAAAAGAAAATGCTTTTTGTCTATTTAAAAGAAAGCTTTTGTATAAAATAATTAAAAGCACAAATTAAAATATCTATACTCATCTTTGAAGAAAATATTTACCAAAAATATTGCACGTACACACTACGTGCAAAATAAATAATTTTTCATTAATTGAAAAATCAGGGCATTACAAATATGCGGTTGTCGCCAACTATGGCTAAGCTTGATCGTTTTCTTGTGTCCTCTGATTGGATCAATTTCTTCCACAACTCCTTCGTCTCGACGATGCCCAATCCATCTTCGGATCACGTGCCGATCTCCCTGTTCTCGAATTACAACTTTACTAGATCTTGCAAATTCCGTTTTGAAAAGTTTTGGTTGCAAGATCAAATCTTCGTCAACCTCATCACAGAATGTCTATCTTCTATTACCGGATCTTTCGAACTGGGTTGCATTCTTATTAAGCTTTACGCTATCAAATTCGGGTGAAAATTTTGGCGCAAAGAAATTTTACTAATGCTAATTCCCTTAAAAACATTCTCCTTTCTTCCATTGAATCCATTGACAAGCTGGAGGAAAGAGGCCCCATTTCAGAGGCCCTCCGTTCCGAACGGGCGGCCTGTTAAAGAGACTTCGCATCCATTCTCCACAATGACCACATTAAATGGGCCCAGCGTGCTAAGTTCCGTTGGTTGAAGGAAGGTGATGGTAATACATCCTACTTCCACAACTTTGCTTCGCATAGGCAGTGTTGCAACCATATCACTTCTATTCTCGATAATGGTAATGAACTCTCTTCGGACTCGGATATTCATGCCACCTTCCTTCGTTTCTTTAAAGAACTTTTGGGTTCTCACAAACATCACTCGATTCTCCTAGACTGGAACCAATTATACGGCCACCAGTCTCATGATCTCTTGTTTCTGGAAGCTCCCTTTTCTTTAGATGAGATTAAGGTTACAGTGTTCGCCTTAAAAAGCGACTCTGCCCCCGGACCGGATGGGTTTTCGGCCTTTTTCTTCCAACATTTTTGGGGATTGTCTCAAAGATGACTTCTTACAGATGTTCTCTGATTTGTATCAAGGAACTTTCTCCTTTGATAGAATCAATTACGCCCACATCGTTCTCATTCCAAAAATTTTGGGAGCCAACTCAGTTTCCAATTTCCGTCCGATTAGCCTTCTCAACACGACTTTCAAGATCATTATGAAAGTCCTCACCACCCATCTCAGTTCTATTATCTCCCCCTTGATTGATCCCGCTCAATTAGGTTTTATTAAAGATCGTTTTATTCTCGATAGTGTGGCGTCGGCACAAGAAATCATCTCCGACTGCCATAGATCCAATTCTGAAGGGATCTTAACTTAAATTAGACTTTCAAAAAGCTTATGATAACATCAGCTGGGACTTCCTTTTCGACATCCTCATCAATCGGGGGTTCGGTCCCAAATGGATTGCTTGGATCAAATCCAGCCTTTTTGCGGGTACCTCATCCATTCTTATCAATGGGATGGAAGGTCATAAATTCAAGTGCAAGTGTGGCCTTCGTCGGGGTGACCCCATTTCTTCCCTCCTATTTTCTCTTGTGACTGATGTCTTCAGTAAGCTCCTCTGTAACGCTTGGGAAGCAGGTGTTATTGAACGGCTGGGAGGCTCTCAAGGTTTTCGAGGAGTACTAAACCTTCAATATGCTGATGATACTATCATCTTTGCGAATCCCAATGGGTGTACTTTATGTAACTTGAAGTAACTTCTCTATATTTTTTAAAGTGCATTTGGTCTGGCCATTAACTTCCAAAAGTCTTCTATTCTTTGGCTTGGAGGGTCTCAAAACCGCCAAGTAGAAATTGCGCATTTCTTTAATTGTGCCTCTGCTTCTTTTCCTATCCAATATCTTTGATTGCCCCTCAGATGGGGTAAACTCCATAAATCGGATTGGTTACCTATGATCGATAAAGTTGAATCTAGACTTAACCTTTGGTTTGTTAAACACCTCTCGCGCGGAGGTAGACTCATCCTCGTTAACTCCGTTCTTTCCTTGATTCCTTTATACATGATGTCTTTCTTTTACCTGCCGTCTTGGGTTATAAAATGTATCGATCAAATCAGAAGGAATTTTTTCTGGTCTGGCTCAGGCTCATTTAGAGCTAGTACTCATCTTTGCAATTGGAAGTTAATCTGTACTTCTAAAGCCGCAGGAGGGTTAGGGGTTCTTAACCTCAGGCACCAGAACTTAGCCCTCCTTGGCAAATGGTTGTGGAGGTTTTTGAAAAATGGTCATCTTCCTTGGGTCTGCCTCATCTTCTTAAGTTGTTTCGCCATCCGTAATATTCAGGATTTTCCATCTTCCCTTTTGCGTAGTGCCTCTCCCTTCTGGAAAGGGGTCTGGAAAACGACCGGTGCTTTCCATTGTGGTATTTCTCACGATTGCGCTGAGGGATTTCAAACCAAATTCTGGGAGGACTTATGGTTTGGTAACCTCAAGTTAAAGCGGGCTTACCCTTTGCTCTATCATTTTGCCTCTAACCCATCGGCCACGGTGGCCGATTATATCTCTATCACCAATAACCAAAAGTTCTGGTCCATCGCCTTCAACGGCATTCTTCCAGCGCCTCTTGCGATGGAGCTGAACGAGCTCTTCTCTCACCTCAACCTCTACGCCTGGCATCCTCAGGATGCTTTCAAATGGCGATGGACTAGTTCTGGTATTTTCTCGGTTAAATCTTACTACAACTTTCTCAATTTCGGAGAGACCTATTCCCCGCTTGCTAAGCCGTTATGGCGTAGTTGTGCTCCTCTGAAAGTTAAAATCTTATCGTTGCTTGCGATTAATAACAAGTTACTCACCACGGAGGTTCTTAATAAAATGAACTTGGCCTTAGGTCAATTATGCCCTCTTTGTTCCTCCGATCATGAAGACGCCGAACACCTTTTTCTGAAGTGCAACTTCATTAGACCGATGTGGATGATTACTGTTATTGTGTGGTAAGCTCCCTCTATCCCCAACGACTTCCAGTCCTGTTGGATGTCCCCATCTCTCAGAAAAAGGCACCGAAATCCGTGGTTTCTGTCGGTTATGGCCATCATCTGGGTTATTTGGTCGAAACGGAACAAACGTATTTTCACCAAATCAGCTTCCTCGATCGATAACCTCATCGATGAGTTTTTATTCTTCTCTAAGTTTTGGCCCTCCACTTTAACGCATGACAAAGTGGAGGCCTTGCTTCTCTATCACCTAGATGGGGCGATTAGCAATTATCATTCTATTTGATCTTAATTCTCTAGATTATGTTCTCTTATTATAACTTGCTTTCTCTTTTTTCCTTTTGCAGAAATGAGGTCCATGTTGTTTTATCGGCATCCTTCCCTCGAGGTTTTGGTGGTGGGGCTGGCTGTGTCAGTTGGCTGAGAGTCCCCTCGGTGCTTTCCTCTGAGGTGGCTTTGTATTGACCTTTGTACATTTTTTTGGTTCTTTTTGACTCGATGGGTTGGATGTTTGGTGTTGTTAAATACTCTAACTCAGTGTTATGTTTTCATATTGTGACTCTCTGGGCTTCAGAGCCTGCTTTTCCTGTATTGGGGTTGCAGTTTGTGAGCTTGGCGTCAGACTGAGTTACCCCTTTTTGACCTTATAGGCTCTCGGGCTTTATGGAGGCTTATTTTGTTTTGCTCGAAGTGGTGATTTTGGTTCTGTCTTTCCTGATCCTGATCACTCTTCGGCATTCATTATCAGGTAGCAAATTGATGGTTTATTATTGTGGCCTTGGATGTGTTGGCTTTGGGGCTTTTTCTTTCCCTGCGTAATTTCGTTCTGTGTTGTGATGCCATTATCGCCCTCCTAGTGGTGCGTTCCTCAGCGCCCCGCACTGAGCTGTCTTTGTTGCTGGTGCTCCTCCTCTTGGAGGAGTTCTTGTTGTGGATTGAGTTGGTGTTCTCTCTGGGCTCCTCTGTGGTTGCATTGTTGTTTTTTCGTTCTGTTATCTCAAGATTTTGTTCTTGCGGGCAGTAGTTGTCCTGTGGTGTGTTGGTCTTGTGTGTTGTTGGGCAGGTGCAGTGGTGGATGCTATTGGCTCAGTCATATCGAGCTGGTGGGGCTGCTTTCCCTTCTAGAGGTCCTTGCTATGAGTTGCGTGCCTCCGTGTGCCTGCTGGTTGTGAGTAGCATGCGTTTCCTCTTCGGGGCCTATTTCTGTGATGCCGCCGGTTTTGCTGCAGTTTACCGCTATGGTCTTCGTTGTTTTGTGTCCTTTGTGGTTCGCTGATCGCAATTTCCTCGATTGCTTTTACGCTGTTTTTTGTCCACTTCAGCCTTGTTGTTAGTTTTATTTTACTGTCGGTAAAATTTATCCTTGTTGTACTTTATTCATTATTTACTGATTGGGCTGGAATCTTTCGATTCTATCCTCGTTAACAAAAAAAATTGAAAATTAAAAAAAAATCTAAAAATTAAAAAAAAATTTAAAAAAATTAAAATTTTGAAATTTTGAAATTTTGAAAATCTCAAAGCAAATCCAAATCCAATGTCGAACCCCAATCAAGAGGTCGTCGCTGATATCTGATCCGCTGCTGATTCCGCATCGGTGACTCCCCTCCACCAAATCGATCGCGAATATCAAGCGACTCCATATCAGCGACTCCCCTCCACCAAATCGAAAGCCTCTATATACGATGCGATGACTCTAATTCCATCTCATTAACCGAATTTTCATTCTAATTTTTAATTTTTTGTGTGCAGAGATTTACTCAGTTTTTTCCTGACTCGAATTTTGTGTGTGCATGAGATTTAAGTTCAGAGAAGTATGATTGTTTTATTTTTGGGTTTAAAAAATTTTAATTTGGTGATTTATTTGATGAGTTTTTTTAGGCTCTTTACTTTAGCCAAATACTTTACCATCCTGTCATCGCGGGCTTCGTATTCGCCGAGGACCTGGTTGACGACCAACTGAGAGTCGCTGAAGATCTGCAGGCGTCGTGCTCCCGCGTTTCGGGCCATCCCGAGGCCGGCTATGAGTGCTTCGTATTCGGCTTCGTTATTCGAAGCTTTAAAGTTTATCCGGAGGGAATATTGAAGGACAAAGTCGTCTGGGCCCGCAAGGATGACTCCAGCCCCGCTCCCCTCGTTGGAAGAGGATCCATCGACATATACCGACCAGATAGGCGGGCCCTTCGTTGTCTGCTCGGGGTCGGGAATAGTTGTTTCCACTATGAATTCGGCCAGCGCCTGTGCCTTGATGGCGGTTCGAGGCTGATAAGTAATATCATGTTGGCTCAGCTCGATCGACCACTTCATGAGGCGGCCGGAAGTCTCTGGCTTGTGAAGGATCTGTTTCAACGGCTGGTCGGTAAGAACGACCACCGAATGAGACTGGAAGTATGGCCGAAGCTTTCTTGCGGCCATTATCAGGGCGTAGGCTATTTTCTCAATTTTCGGGTACCGGAGCTCGGCATCTCGGAGCACTTTGCTGACGTAGTAAATGGGCTTCTGAGTTCTTTCTTCTTCCCTGACTAAGACCGCACTTAGTGTCTGTTCCGAGGCTGCCAAGTAGAGGTAGAGGGGTTCGCCCGGTATGGGTTTGCTGAGAAGGGGCGGATTGACGAGGTAAGCCTTAAGCTGGTCGAAGGAATCTTGTTGTGGCTGCCCCCACTCGAACCCCTTAGTCCCCCTCAGGGCTTTGAAGAACGGGAGGCACTTCTCCCCAGACTTCGACAAAAAGCGCCCAATGGCGGCTAGTCGACCAGTCAGTTTCTGAACTTCTTTGACGTTTCTAGGCGGGGCCATGTCCAGTATGGCCCTGATCTTCTCCGGATTCGCCTCTATTCCTCGTTGGCTAACCATAAAGCCGAGGAACTTGCCTGATGAGATGCCGAACGCACACTTGTTCGGGTTGAGTCTCATATTGTGCTTTCTCAAAACATCGAACGCTTCTTGGAGGTCGGTCTCATGATCAACGCCTCGGATGCTTTTCACAAGCATGTCATCCACGTACACTTCCATGTTCCGGCCAATCTGGGCCTGGAATACCTTGTTAACGAGACGTTGATATGTTGCCCCTGCGTTCTTTAGGCCGAACGGCATGACTCGGTAACAATAGAGTCCTTGGTCTGTTACAAAAGACGTCTTCGGAATATCCGGGGGGAACATCCTTATCTGATTGTAACCCGAGAAAGCGTCCATGAAGCTGAGGAGCTCATGTCCCGAGGTTGCGTCAATCAGAGTGTCAATGCTCGGCAGAGGGAAGGGATCTTTAGGGCAGGCCTTGTTGAGGTCGGTGAAATCAATGCAGATCCTCCATGTCCCGTTGGATTTCTTCACCATGACTACGTTTGACAACCACTCCGGATAATTCACCTCCTGTATGAATCGGGCTTTCAGCAATTTGTCTACCTCCTCCTTGATGGCGAGCTGGCGCTCGGGGGCGAACTTGCGCCTCTTCTGCTGGACCGGTTTGGACCCCGGATCAACGCTGAGGCGGTGGACCAAGAGTTCTTCGGAGATACCGGGCATGTCTGCCGCCGACCATGCGAAGAGGTCTTGGTTGGCTCTGATGCATTTCACAATATTCGAATATAGGGCGGACGGAAGGGCCTTACTGACGTAGAACTTACGGGTCGGCTCCTGCTCCGAGAAGAGTACCTCCTCCAACTCGTCTACCGGTTCGGAGGTTGGCCGAGCAGCATCTTGAGGGATCTCGAGTGTTTCTAAGGAGAGGACGGGTCCGAGGGTGGAAGTCATATAACATTTGCGGGCTTGCTCCTGGTTGCCCCTCACTTCTCCCACTCCAGCCCGAGTGGGGAACTTCATTTTGAGATGATAGTCAGAAGGGACGGCTTCGAGAGCGGCCAGGCCGGGCCGACCCAAAATGACGTTATAGGCCGCTGGGACGTCTACGACCATGAAATCCATTGACTCCGTGCGGGTGGTAGGAGTTTTGCCTGCTGTGACATCGAGGGTTATCACCCCTTCGATCGTCACCGGCACTCCCGTGAACCCATGGAGCGTGTACCCGGCGGGCTTGAGTCTGTCTCGGGAGAGCTTCAGCCCCTTAAAAGCATCGAGGAATAGGATGTTTACGGAGGAACCGTTATCTACTAAGATCCTTTCGACTTTGAAATTGGCCATGTGAAGGTTGATGACGAGTGCATCACAATGAGGGGTGCGGACGCCTTCGAGATCTTCATCAGAGAAGGTGACGGGCACTCTGAGGCCTTTGGGAGGAGGGGTGGCTCGGACTGAGTTGACTTCTCTTATAAAAGCTTTCCGAGAAGAATTCGAGGAGCCCCCCATTGGACCCCCATGGATAAGGTGGAGAACTCGTTCTTCCTCAAACTCTGGCGTTTCTTCTCGCTCTGAACGTTTGTTAGCCCCCCGAGGCTGGGGAGGAGGTTCGGCTCCATCCTTTCTTACAAACTTCGCCAGCTGCCCCCTCTGGATGAGGGCTTCGATCTCGTTTCTCAGGGCACGACAGTCGTTGGTATCATGTCCGTGGTCCCGGTGATAGCGGCACCATTTCTCTTTATCTCTTCTTTTGGCAGGGGTGTTCATCTTTGGAGCTGGAGGCAAGATCCCTTCTTTTTCGACTTCCATGAAAATGGCGGAGATGTTTGTGGTGAGGGGAGTAAACTTTTCAAATCTAGGGGGAGGCCGGCGCTGGCCGGCATTATCCTTCTGAAACTTTTTGGGTCCCTCTTCTTCCGCTCCCTTCCTCTTGGACCCGGAGGCGGTTGCTTCCCAGTTGGGCGGTTCCTCGGCCTCTTCAGCTCGGATGTACTTTTCAGTGCGGAGGAGGAGGTCAGAAAAGTCATGTGGCGGTTTCTTGGCGAGGGAGGAGCGGAGGTTGGAATTTAGGATATTGGATTGGAACGCCGCGGTAGCGACGGATTGGTCGAGGGATGCGATGGTTCTGGCCTCGGCTGTGAACCTCTTCACGTAGTCCCTCAATTTCTCCCCCTTCTGCTGACGGAGGTGCAATAGGGAGATGCTGGTCTTCTCGGCCCTTCGGCTGCTGACGAAATGGGTGATGAACAGGGTTTCGAACTGTTCGAAGGAGAATATCGACGCCGGGGCAAGACGAGAGTACCATTCTCGAGCTGGGCCTTTCAGAGTTGCAGGGAATATTTTGCAGAGGAGGGCATCGGAAGCTTGATGGAGGAGCATCAAAGTCTTAAAGCTTTCGATGTGGTCAACTGGATCGGTCTCCCCAGTGTAGTTCTCGAACTGGGGAGGTTTGAAACCGAAGGGAACAGGAGCATCCACTATGGTCCGGGAGAACGGGGGTCGGCTAGGACGGAGGATCCTCCCCCTGAGTTCTTCTTCTCGGTTCATCTGTCCCAAGAGTTTTTCCACCTCGTTCAGGCGGCGGTTCATGGTGTCATCTCTCCGACGGTGATCTGCCGAGCCACGGGACTCGTCTTCGTATGAGAGGGAGCGAGGGCTGCGGCGATGGTGGCTTCTAGAACGTCGAGGACTCGGGGTGCGTCTGGAATTGGTAGGAGCGGGTCGAGGAGAAGGGGACCGTCGGCGAGGGCTTCGGTCCGGAGGAGGGGATGGGGCCCTTTGCTCATTGGGGTTCTGACGGAGGTTGAGGGCCTGTTGTACCATTGCTTGGAGTTGTTGGAACTCGGCACGGGTGATGGGTGCCTCATTGTTCCTGTGCTGCTGCCGACCCGCTGGAGAGTGCCTCCTTCGGTAGTGATCGGGGGAGTCCTTTCTCCCTCTTCGGACGGGGGACCTCCTGCGCTCTCGGTGTCGGGGGGATTGCTCTCGCTGGCGGGAGGCTTCCCCCCGAGCCCGCTTCTCATCCAGATGGCGACGAAGGTCGTCATCTTCCGGGCGTTTGGGAGGGGTATTGCGGCGACCAGAGGCTCGGGGATGATGGGAGGCCATGGAGGCACTGGAGGCAGTGTGGTTGGGTATGTTCTCTTGGTGAAGAGGCTGTTTCTGGGGGTTAGGCCCCTTCGGATCAGGATGTGGAGGGTTCCGCTGGAGCGGCTCTTCCACGGTAGGAGGGAGTTGCCCTTGTTGCTGAGCGGGATCAGGAAGGACTTCTTGCTGGTCGGGGTTGGGCGCTCGGTTGGAGCCCCTAGATCTGACTTTGCGAGGCGGCATGGCTGGAGAAAACCTGTTCACCGGGAAGAGGAGAGGTCTCTATTCGTTAGTTTCCCACAGACGGCGCCAATCTGTTGCCGCTAAATTCGGTGTGGGGGCAAACAGATGAATTTGTGAGTTCTTGGGGAAACTGAATAGGAGAACCTGTATACCTGTTCCGTCGAACCCTGATCGTTGCTCCCGCCGTGCACCTGCAAAAAGTGCGAGACACCGGGGTTGTTCCCGGCGACGCACCCTCCGACGCTCAAGTCAGTAACCAGAAATGATTATGAAAGAGCGTTTAACTAGAGAAAGATTGATTACCTCTTAATGGAGATGGGTGAGGGGTATTTATAGGCGTCTTAGGGACTAGTTTTAGGAATGTAATCCCCGTGATTAGATAAGGAATATTCCTAGTAGTCAGATAAGGCATGCAATCTGATAAGGTATATTCCCTATAATCAGTTAAGGAATTTAATCCCTAATCCCCAGTGAAAAGATAGAGGTGAATCATGGCCGTTGATTTAGATCTAATCAGGGACCTTGATTGTATCTTGTCGGATCGGGTTGGCAGCGGGTTGAAACCCGTTCCCAGCTGAGGTGGATCCGTTTGCGGGTGACTGGATCTGTGAGAAGAAGTCCCAGTTCCCGCTTCGGACCCCTTTGTATGTGAAATTACCGTTTTACCCCTGAGATTCAAGATTTGAGTCCGATGTGAACGGTCCCGATTTAATCCTATTTTTAGCCATATCACGAGCCCCCCACTCCTAAAGACTGAGTGTAATCAGCCTTTGAGGAGTAGTTTAACTGTTCTAATGGCGTACGGGATTTTATCGGTGTTCTTAAGAGAGCTTGGAATCTTGCTCGGGGTGCAACCGTGTTATTATGGGCTTGCAAAATGCCCAAAAGTATTCTCATAATTTTCCGGATTTTTGGCGATTTTTCCAGATTATTTATTTAACTTTGCGATGTATTGGCTAATTGTTCGGGGGTTTTAACCGTATATTCTAGGCGATAATTGCTCGTTCGGTGGCTTAGAAATATCCCCCGAATTTTTAATTATTTCCCGGAATTTTTAGCTAATTTTCCCGAATTTTTAGCGATTTTTTCGCAATTTTTTAAATAAGTAAAACGATTTAAATAAATAAAAATCAATTTTTAATACCTATTTATGGCGTGGCATCATCTGGGCCTTCGATCAAGGCGGAGCGCGAGTTTCGGAGCGATCAGACGATCCCTGTTCCTCGGAGGGATTTTTTCCCAAAAACGGGGGTCGGCACTCCGTCACCTCGTCTCGGAGGCGTAGCGCCGCGGCTCAAGGGGTCGGAGCGTTTTTTTCGCCAAAACGAGGGTCGGTGACCCAGCGTCCCGGCTCGGATACGTCGCGCCGCGGCTCAATGGGTCGGCGACCCGATTTGAAGGGTCGGTACCTCGGTTCGGAGAATCCGGGGTACGTGGCATCATCTAGGCCGTCCATCTCCAGCGTGGATCCCCATAAAACGCTATCTTGTCGTTTTGTGGACGTGGCAAGATCTGGGTCGTCCATCATGACGAGCGCGCTTTTCTACAAGATCTGACGGCTCACAAGGGTCGGAGCGTTTTTTTGCCAAAAACGAGGGTCGGTACCCCAGCATCCCGGCTCGGATGCGTCGCGCCGCGGCTCAAATGGGTCGGCGACTCGATTTGAAGGGTCGGTACCTCGGTTCGGAGAATCCGGGGTACATGGCATCATCTAGGCCGTCCATCTCCAGCGTGGATCCCCACAAAATGCTATCTTGTCGTTTTGTGGACGTGGCAAGATCTGGGACGTCCATCATGACGAGCGCGCTTTTCTACAAGATCTGACGGCTCACAAGGGTCGGAGCGTTTTTTTGCCAAAAACGAGGGTCGGTACCCCAGCATCCCGGCTCGGATGCGTCGCGCCGCGGCTCAAATGGGTCGGCGACTCGATTTGAAGGGTCGGTACCTCGGTTCGGAGAATCCGGGGTACGTGGCGTCATCTAGGCCGTCCATCTCCAGCGTGGATCCCCATAAAACGCTATCTTGTCGTTTTGTGGACGTGGCAAGATCTGGGTCGTCCATCATGGCACGCATCACGAGGATGGGGTTCAGATCACGAAAAAATGCTATCTTGTCGTTTTGTGGGCGTGGCGCAATCTGAACCGTTCATCGAATTCTGACGCGAATTTCGAAGAGATCCGACGGCGACTTTGCCTCGGGAGGATTTTTTGCCAAAAACGAGGGTCGGTATCTCGCCACCTCGGTTTGCATTCCTCCGCGCCGCTTTCCGGGGGGTGAGCTGAATGTTTTTGGGCCAACTCGGTGGTTCGGTCACTGAGCCTTTTGCTCGATAGCTCGGCTCGTGAGACTGGTGGCCGAGTCGCAGCTTGTGTTTTTGGGGAGTTCCGCCATCTCTCGTACCGTCGCCTCTTTCTTACTGGGCGTTTATGATTCTTAGTGGGCCCTTGGGATTCCCAAGGAGGCCCGTTATCACTTGGGGTTATAAGTTACCATTCCTTCACCCCTGAGCTCATTTCTCACTTTTCACTCCACGATTTTACTTTTGTTCTCTAAGTCTTCTGCTAGCGGCGCTCTTGCTCCACGGTGCTGACGTTAGCTGTCGCGTGGGCCAGGCGATTTCCGGCGAGCATTTTCCGACCGTGAACGTCACTTCAAAGGTTAGTTTGTCTTTGCCTTTGCTTTTTCAAGAGATGTCAAGGGTTAGCTCGGGGAGTGGTACCTCGTCCTCGGGCGATGATGGCGCCAGGGAGAGGAGTAGGGCAGAAGCTCGAAGGAAGGGGAAGCAGATGGCCGAACCGCTGGTTGCCGAGTCGAGGATCGGGAAGAAGAGGAGGACGGGGGAGACCTCGCCCCCCATAGTGGAGGTGATTGTGGAGAACCCGAAACGAGCCCCCGAGATAGGACAATATCCTTCCGTCCTGTCCGGGCATTCGGGAGTCAGGCAGTACGAGGGTGATCTTCTGGAGAAAGCGATCTACGGAAAGTCGAAGATCGTCGAGGAGCCTAGCCCGTTCCTTCACTCCGAAGCCGACGAGCTCACTTCGTCGTTGTCTGAGAAGGATCTTCTCCGGATCAGGAAGGCCTTCGCTATCCCGTCGGAGTACAAGCTGATGGTCGCTGGCCCCGGGGTGCGAGCAAACTCTAAGTTGCCGTCGTCGGACATGTGCATGTTTGACGTCGACTCCTTGAACGCGGGACTGCGTTTTCCGCTGCACCCTTTCATACTTCAGATCCTCGGCTGGTATTGTCTCGCCCCTACTCAGTTCAGTCCGAACACTTGGCGTCATGTGAACGCATTCTTGCTTCAGTGCCACCGAGCCGAGGTAGCGCCGGATCTGTCAGTTTTCCGGGGCCTGTATCGGATAAACAGGCAACACCAGACGGAGTACCGGTACTATTTGGGACCGAGGAGAGGTGTTAAGATTGTAGAGAATCCCGACTCTCTTAAGGGTTGGAGGGAGAAGTATTTTATCGTAAGGGGTGAAGTGATTCGGCATATTCCGTCCCGGTGGAAGGTGGAGGTGCCGAAATTTGCGCGAAGCGACCCCGCACTATCTGAGGCCGAGGAGGACGTAGCGAGGAGGATCACGGCCCTTCCGGTACTGAGTTGGAGGGAGTTGACCGAAGAGGTGTTGTTCGGGTCCGGACTAAGCCCCATCGACCCGAGTACGCTCTTGACATCTCATTCATTTTTTTTTCTAAGTCTTCAATTCGTCTGTCTTGATTCGTTTTTTTTTTTTTGTTGATGCAGAGTCGATGAAGATTGACTTTAAAGCTATGATGGCCGATAGGTCCAAGCTGACCGGGACCAAAAAGAGGAAGAGGGCGGCCGAGGGTGCGTCTTCGGGTGCTCAGCCCGCGGTCGCCACTAACGTTGCTCTGCCTCCCCCGGCTACCGAGGCGCCTTCGGAGGTTGTGGTGGCGGAGGGGACCTCGGCCCCCGTCGCCCCGTCTGTGAACGAGGGTGTCTTTGATGTCAATGCGGCGCTGGCGCTCGAGTTTCCCCCATTGACTCATGACGCCGAGGAAATCCTGACCGAGCAGCACAAGCAGTTGTTTGTGCCGAACTGGCTGGTGAGGAATCATGATGGTTTCCTCGGCAACTCGCAGATGTCAATGCAGGTCGTCAAACACTTGGCGACCCCGAAGGATAAGGCCGCGCTGAAGGCAGGAAGGGTCGGCGACGACACTTATGAAGTCGCCCGGGGGCTTGTTTCGGTAAGTGTTCGCAAATTTCTTCAAGTTTGTTACTCGGCGTGTACTTCGTACTTATCGTTGTCTTCGTAGGCCACCGTTCACTTCGGCCATCTCATGGAGGCGCTCGCCGAACAGGAGAAGGAGCTGAAGTCCGCCAGCGAGAAAGACAGGCTGGCGAAGGTCAGGGCGGTCAAGGATCTCGAGGCCGAGCAGAGGCGAGCCGAGGCCCTGGACGTTCGGGTGGCCGACCTTACTGCCGACCTGAAGAAAGCAAAGGAGAGCCTTGAAGCGGAGTCCGCCAAAGCCGCCAAGGCCGCCCAAGAACTTGCTGCGGCATTGAAGTCCTTGGCCGACGAGAAGGCGGAGAGGGAAGCGCAGGCCGCGAGGATCAGGGCGGAGGTTGAAGCCGAGATCGAGGCAGAGGCGAAGAAACATATGGCTGAGAACATGGAGCAATCCTACCAGACGGCCCTGGACCACGTTCAGGCTCGTGTCCCCGGCTTCGAGCGAGTTGGCTATCGACTGTGGCCCGAGTCGCCCGTAGACGACGAGGAGGGGGATGATGAGGACGAAGTCGAAGGCGAAGACGGGGGGGGAGAGGATGACCCGGCTAAGGGAGAGATCGAGGGGCCGCCCGTCGATGCGTCCGGGGTCGGAGCGGAGACGCAGGTGGACCCTTGATTCTTTCGTTAATCTTTTTGTAGTTTTTGTTCTGCTTTCTCTTCCGAACTTTGTAACGCCTTTTGCGGACTGGCCACCGCTTCTTGATGAATGAAAGAATGTTTTGTCTTTGAAATTGTCTAAGTGTTTGGTTCGGTCGTAGGATAGGCCCCCGTCGCGGCGATGGCTCGGCGGCAAGTAGAGCTGTCCCATTTATCTCTTGTGGAACGCCTCGAGAACGAGATAGAACTGACGAGGAGGGCACTGTACGATGTGGAGAAGAAGAATGGAGAGCTGTTGGCCGAAATGTACCACTCGCGGGTAGCCGAAGCCGAGCTATTCGATAAGGAGGAAGAATTGGCTTCGGTTTTGGCCGAACGAGATGAGCTCGTGAAGAAGGTCGAGCATTTGCAGAGGGTGACAGTCGACAAGAGTATCGAGGTGACCCATCTGCGCCGTGTCATATCCGACAGCGCCGAATACCCCGGTTCGGCGAAGCTTCCTCGATTCAAAATTGTCGTGAGGGACGAAGCGCTGAAGGACCGGATCGTCGAGCTGGAGGAGGAGGTTGCTCGGCTTAAGCCTCAGCCGGTGAGGGCTAACGTCCGGAGCACCTCGTGTACTCGCGAAGAGATTGAGCGAGGGATCACGTTCTATCAAGCGGCGACCCGGACTCCTATCATAGGTAGGTCAGCCGCCGACGCACAAAGCGGTGTGGCGGTGTCTTCAAGCGGTGCTTCGGTCGGGGCGACTGTGAGGATCAGCGGTGAGGGGGCGTCCCGGTTCGTCGGCCTGGAGACGAGCTCGGAGGCCAAGAAGCGCCGACCCAAAGTGTCGTTGAACCGGAGTGTTCCCCCTACCTCGGAGGAATTGAGCGGGTCATGCCTTGTGATATTTTCGCTGAACTCGTTGTTGTAATCTTTTTGTAATCTCGTCCAAGTTATTAATAAAATTATGGTTGGTTTATCCGAAGTGTCCTCTACTGGCTGTTTATCGAGTCTTTTGTCGCAGCTCTGATTCCGTTGCTCGGCTTTTGGTGCCGATCGACGTGGGGTGTCCATAGCCGTTGGATGGCGGCACGAATCCAGAGGCAGGCCCAAGTCCCAAGAAAACGTTATCTTGTCGTTTTGCGGGTACGTGGCACAACTGGATCCACTCATCACGCCCTGGCACACAATTTGAGAGGATCCAACGGCGAGTTGCCTTCGGGATGATTTTTTGCCAAAAACGAGGGTCGGTACCTCGTTAGTTCGGCCCAATTTATTGTCGAGACGAATTTCCAACCATCGTAAAGTTATTTTAAGAGATGCAGGAGCAGTTTCGAATGGCGAGCTACTTCTAGTCCGCTTAGGAGCGGACTTGCGAAGCAAAATCGAGCCAAGTGTTGGACTCCGATCCATTCAACGGCTGCAGGAGCAATTTCGAACGGCGATCTGCTCCCGGCCCGTCTGAAGACGAGCCGAGGAGGAAGAGTCGAGCCGAGTGCTGGACTCCGAACCATTGTGTGGTAAGTTTAAGAGATGCAGGAGCAGTTTCGAATGGAGAGCTACTTCTAGTCCGCTTAGGAGCAGACTCGCGAAGCAGAATCGAGCCAAGTGTTGGACTCCGATCCATTCAACGGCTGCAGGAGCAATTTCGAACGGCGATCTGCTCCCGGCCCGTCTGAAGACGAGCCGAGGAGGAAGAGTCGAGCCGAGTGCTGGACTCCGAACCATTGTGTGGTAAGTTTAAGAGATGCAGGAGCAGTTTCGAATGGCGAGCTACTTCTAGCCCGCTTAGGAGCGGACTTGCGAAGCAGAATCGAGCCAAGTGTTGGACTCCGATCCATTCAACGGCTGCAGGAGCAATTTCGAACGGCGATCTGCCCCCGGCCCGTCTGCAGACGAGCCGAGTAGGAAGAGTCGAGCCGAGTGCTGGACTCCGAACCATTGTGTGGTAAGGGAATTAGAGGCGGAAGTACGCGATAACGTAAAAAACTTTATTTATTAATATCTAATGGTCGGCTGCTTCTAAAGTTGCTAGCCGTTATTACAATGAAAAAAGAACAAAGGAAAAATTACTAGGAGCAGGAGTGGTGGACCGACATCTCGAGTTACTTAGATAGGCGGGGTTGCCTTCTCCTGGTATTTCAAAAGATGGTCGGCGTTCCAAGTCCTGGGAATTTCTCTGCCCTCAAGGTCTTCTAGCTTGTATGCACCGGGGCGGATCACTTTGGATACTTTGTACGGTCCCTCCCAATTTGGGGCCAGTTTGCTCTTCTGTCCGGGGAATGAAATGGCCAGTTTTCGGAGGACCAGATCCCCTTCTTTCAGGTCGGTTGGGCGGACCCGTTTGTTGTAGGTGAGTTCGATTCTCCTCCGATAACTTTGCTGCCGTATGGCTGCCCTTTCCCGAATTTCGTCTATTAAGTCCAGGCTCGTTCTGAGCTCCCTGGCATTCTGTTCTTCTTCAAAGGCTACCAGGCGAGGAGAGGGTATCCCAACTTCTAGAGGGATGAGGGCCTCGGACCCGTAGGTGAGATTGAACGGACTCTCGCCTGTCGGGGTCCACTTCGTGGTTCGGTAATTCCACAACACATTGGGCAGCTGATCGACCCACAATCCCTTGGAGCACTTGTCGAGTCTCTTCTTGATGCCGGAGAGGATCTGTCGGTTGGCATTCTCAGCTTGGCCATTTGACTGGGGATGAGAGACGGAGGAGAAGCGGTGCTGTATGGTTAGGTCTTCACATAAGGCTCGGAAGGCAGCCCCAGCGAACTGCGTACCGTTGTCTGTAACTACAACTCGGGGAACACCGAACCGGCAGATTACATTTTTCCAGAAGAATTGGACGACTCTATGTTCGGTAATTGTAGCCAGGGGCTCGGCCTCGACCCATTTCGAGAAATAGTCGACTGCCACGACTAGGAACTTCAACTGTCCGGGGGCCGGTGGAAATGGCCCAAGTAAATCCATCCCCCACATTGCAAAGGGGATCGGACTTGATAGGGAGGAGAGTGGTGCTTGTGGAAGGCGTCGGATGTCGGAATACATCTGGCAGGATGTGCATTGCCGAACGTGTCGTTCGGCGTCCCGTAGGAGAGTGGGCCAGTAATACCCGTAGTTTAACACTTTGCGTGCCAAGGCTCTGGAGCCGGAGTGGGCTCCGCCGATGCCCTCATGGAGCTCTTGCAAGGCGTAATCGACTTGTCCGGGGGAGAGGCATCTTAGGTAGGGTCGACCATCCACCTGGGTGAAGGAGCGCTTATACAGAATGCCTTCGACCATTATGTAACGCTCGGCCCGGGTCCTTATCTTTCGGGCTTCCTTCGGATCCCTTGGGAGGAGTCCGTCTCTTAAAAACTCGACGAGGGGCTTTATCCAATTATCTTCGAGAGGGAGTGGCAGTGTTTCGACGGAGTAGAAAACCTCGTCCTCTATGCTGGGCTTGAGGAGGACTTCTATCAGAACGGTTTGTTCGAGGCCTTGCAGGGATGAGGAAGCTAATTTGGACAGGGCGTCGGCCTGGGCATTTTCCTCTCTGGGGATTCTTCGGATGAGGGCTTCCTCGAAGAGCGCCATGAGGCTCTTTACTTTAGCCAAATACTTTACCATCCTGTCATCGCGGGCTTCGTATTCGCCGAGGACCTGGTTGACGACCAACTGAGAGTCGCTGAAGATCTGCAGGCGTCGTGCTCCCGCGTTTCGGGCCATCCCGAGGCCGGCTATGAGTGCTTCGTATTCGGCTTCGTTATTCGAAGCTTTAAAGTTTATCCGGAGGGAATATTGAAGGACAAAGTCGTCTGGGCCCGCAAGGATGACTCCAGCCCCGCTCCCCTCGTTGGAAGAGGATCCATCGACATATACCGACCAGATAGGCGGGCCCTTCGTTGTCTGCTCGGGGTCGGGAATAGTTGTTTCCACTATGAATTCGGCCAGCGCCTGTGCCTTGATGGCGGTTCGAGGCTGATAAGTAATATCATGTTGGCTCAGCTCGATCGACCACTTCATGAGGCGGCCGGAAGTCTCTGGCTTGTGAAGGATCTGTTTCAACGGCTGGTCGGTAAGAACGACCACCGAATGAGACTGGAAGTATGGCCGAAGCTTTCTTGCGGCCATTATCAGGGCGTAGGCTATTTTCTCAATTTTCGGGTACCGGAGCTCGGCATCTCGGAGCACTTTGCTGACGTAGTAAATGGGCTTCTGAGTTCTTTCTTCTTCCCTGACTAAGACCGCACTTAGTGTCTGTTCCGAGGCTGCCAAGTAGAGGTAGAGGGGTTCGCCCGGTATGGGTTTGCTGAGAAGGGGCGGATTGACGAGGTAAGCCTTAAGCTGGTCGAAGGAATCTTGTTGTGGCTGCCCCCACTCGAACCCCTTAGTCCCCCTCAGGGCTTTGAAGAACGGGAGGCACTTCTCCCCAGACTTCGACAAAAAGCGCCCAATGGCGGCTAGTCGACCAGTCAGTTTCTGAACTTCTTTGACGTTTCTAGGCGGGGCCATGTCCAGTATGGCCCTGATCTTCTCCGGATTCGCCTCTATTCCTCGTTGGCTAACCATAAAGCCGAGGAACTTGCCTGATGAGATGCCGAACGCACACTTGTTCGGGTTGAGTCTCATATTGTGCTTTCTCAAAACATCGAACGCTTCTTGGAGGTCGGTCTCATGATCAACGCCTCGGATGCTTTTCACAAGCATGTCATCCACGTACACTTCCATGTTCCGGCCAATCTGGGCCTGGAATACCTTGTTAACGAGACGTTGATATGTTGCCCCTGCGTTCTTTAGGCCGAACGGCATGACTCGGTAACAATAGAGTCCTTGGTCTGTTACAAAAGACGTCTTCGGAATATCCGGGGGGAACATCCTTATCTGATTGTAACCCGAGAAAGCGTCCATGAAGCTGAGGAGCTCATGTCCCGAGGTTGCGTCAATCAGAGTGTCAATGCTCGGCAGAGGGAAGGGATCTTTAGGGCAGGCCTTGTTGAGGTCGGTGAAATCAATGCAGATCCTCCATGTCCCGTTGGATTTCTTCACCATGACTACGTTTGACAACCACTCCGGATAATTCACCTCCTGTATGAATCGGGCTTTCAGCAATTTGTCTACCTCCTCCTTGATGGCGAGCTGGCGCTCGGGGGCGAACTTGCGCCTCTTCTGCTGGACCGGTTTGGACCCC
This sequence comes from Hemerocallis citrina, assembly GCA_017893485.1. Taxonomy (NCBI): domain Eukaryota; kingdom Viridiplantae; phylum Streptophyta; class Magnoliopsida; order Asparagales; family Asphodelaceae; genus Hemerocallis; species Hemerocallis citrina. Next base: position 45,653,676 of record CM030367.1, read on the forward strand.
GGATCAACGCTGAGGCGGTGGACCAAGAGTTCTTCGGAGATACCGGGCATGTCTGCCGCCGACCATGCGAAGAGGTCTTGGTTGGCTCGGATGCATTTCACAATATTCGAATATAGGGCGGACGGAAGGGCCTTGCTGACGTAGAACTTACGGGTCGGCTCCTGCTCCGAGAAGAGTACCTCCTCCAACTCGTCTACCGGTTCGGAGGTTGGCCGAGCAGCATCTTGAGGGATCTCGAGTGTTTCTAAGGAGAGGACGGGTCCGAGGGTGGAAGTCATATAACATTTGCGGGCTTGCTCCTGGTTGCCCCTCACTTCTTCCACTCCAGCCCGAGTGGGGAACTTCATTTTGAGATGATAGGCAGAAGGGACGGCTTCGAGAGCGGCCAGGCCGGGCCGACCCAAAATGACGTTATAGGCCGCTGGGACGTCTACGACCATGAAATCCATTGACTCCGTGCGGGTGGTAGGAGTTTTGCCTGCTGTGACATCGAGGGTTATCACCCCTTCGATCGTCACCGGCACTCCCGTGAACCCATGGAGCGTGTACCCGGCGGGCTTGAGTCTGTCTCGGGAGAGCTTCAGCCCCTTAAAAGCATCGAGGAATAGGATGTTTACGGAGGAACCGTTATCTACTAAGATCCTTTCGACTTTGAAATTGGCCATGTGAAGGTTGATGACGAGTGCATCACAATGAGGGGTGCGGACGCCTTCGAGATCTTCATCAGAGAAGGTGACGGGCACTCCGAGGCCTTTGGGAGGAGGGGTGGCTCGGACTGAGTTGACTTCTCTTATAAAAGCTTTCCGAGAAGAATTCGAGGAGCCCCCCATTGGACCCCCATGGATAAGGTGGAGAACTCGTTCTTCCTCAAACTCTGGCGTTTCTTCTCGCTCTGGACGTTTGTTAGCCCCCCGAGGCTGGGGAGGAGGTTCGGCTCCATCCTTTCTTACAAACTTCGCCAGCTGCCCCCTCTGGATGAGGGCTTCGATCTCGTTTCTCAGGGCACGACAGTCGTTGGTATCATGTTCGTGGTCCCGGTGATAGCGGCACCATTTCTCTTTATCTCTTCTTTTGGCAGGGGTGTTCATCTTTGGAGCTGGAGGCAAGATCCCTTCTTTTTCGACTTCCATGAAAATGGCGGAGATGTTTGTGGTGAGGGGAGTAAACTTTTCAAATCTAGGGGGAGGCCGGCGCTGGCCGGCATTATCCTTCTGAAACTTTTTGGGTCCCTCTTCTTCCGCTCCCTTCCTCTTGGACCCGGAGGCGGTTGCTTCCCAGTTGGGCGGTTCCTCGGCCTCTTCAGCTCGGATGTACTTTTCAGTGCGGAGGAGGAGGTCAGAAAAGTCATGTGGCGGTTTCTTGGCGAGGGAGGAGCGGAGGTTGGAATTTAGGATATTGGATTGGAACGCCGCGGTAGCGACGGATTGGTCGAGGGATGCGATGGTTCTGGCCTCGGCTGTGAACCTCTTCACGTAGTCCCTCAATTTCTCCCCCTTCTGCTGACGGAGGTGCAATAGGGAGATGCTGGTCTTCTCGGCCCTTCGGCTGCTGACGAAATGGGTGATGAACAGGGTTTCGAACTGTTCGAAGGAGAATATCGACGCCGGGGCAAGACGAGAGTACCATTCTCGAGCTGGGCCTTTCAGAGTTGCAGGGAATGTTTTGCAGAGGAGGGCATCGGAAGCTTGATGGAGGAGCATCAAAGTCTTAAAGCTTTCGATGTGGTCAACTGGATCGGTCTCCCCAGTGTAGTTCTCGAACTGGGGAGGTTTGAAACCGAAGGGAACAGGAGCATCCACTATGGTCCGGGAGAACGGGGGTCGGCTAGGACGGAGGATCCTCCCCCTGAGTTCTTCTTCTCGGTTCATCTGTCCCAAGAGTTTTTCCACCTCGTTCAGGCGGCGGTTCATGGTGTCATCTCTCCGACGGTGATCTGCCGAGCCACGGGACTCGTCTTCGTATGAGAGGGAGCGAGGGCTGCGGCGATGGTGGCTTCTAGAACGTCGAGGACTCGGGGTGCGTCTGGAATTGGTAGGAGCGGGTCGAGGAGAAGGGGACCGTCGGCGAGGGCTTCGGTCCGGAGGAGGGGATGGGGCCCTTTGCTCATTGGGGTTCTGACGGAGGTTGAGGGCCTGTTGTACCATTGCTTGGAGTTGTTGGAACTCGGCACGGGTGATGGGTGCCTCATTGTTCCTGTGCTGCTGCCGACCCGCTGGAGAGTGCCTCCTTCGGTAGTGATCGGGGGAGTCCTTTCTCCCTCTTCGGACGGGGGACCTCCTGCGCTCTCGGTGTCGGGGGGATTGCTCTCGCTGGCGGGAGGCTTCCCCCCGAGCCCGCTTCTCATCCAGATGGCGACGAAGGTCATCATCTTCCGGGCGTTTGGGAGGGGTATTGCGGCGACCAGAGGCTCGGGGATGATGGGAGGCCATGGAGGCACTGGAGGCAGTGTGGTTGGGTATGTTCTCTTGGTGAAGAGGCTGTTTCTGGGGGTTAGGCCCCTTCGGATCAGGATGTGGAGGGTTCCGCTGGAGCGGCTCTTCCACGGTAGGAGGGAGTTGCCCTTGTTGCTGAGCGGGATCAGGAAGGACTTCTTGCTGGTCAGGGTTGGGCGCTCGGTTGGAGCCCCTAGATCTGACTTTGCGAGGCGGCATGGCTAGAGAAAACCTGTTCACCGGGAAGAGGAGAGGTCTCTATTCGTTAGTTTTCCACAGACGGCGCCAATCTGTTGCCGCTAAATTCGGTGTGGGGGCAAACAGATGAATTTGTGAGTTCTTGGGGAAACTGAATAGGAGAACCTGTATACCTGTTCCGTCGAACCCTGATCGTTGCTCCCGCCGTGCACCTGCAAAAAGTGCGAGACACCGGGGTTGTTCCCGGCGACGCACCCTCCGACGCTCAAGTCAGTAACCAGAAATGATTATGAAAGAGCGTTTAACTAGAGAAAGATTGAGGTGGATCCGTTTGCGGGTGACTGGATCTGTGAGAAGAAGTCCCAGTTCCCGCTTCGGACCCCTTTGTATGTGAAATTACCGTTTTACCCCTGAGATTCAAGATTTGAGTCCGATGTGAACGGTCCCAATTTAATCCTATTTTTAGCCATATCAAGCCTTGTTGTTAGTTTTATTTTACTCGGTAAAATTTATCCTTGTTGTACTTTATTCATTATTTACTGATTGGGCTGGAATCTTTCGATTCTATCCTCGTTAACAAAAAAAATTGAAAATTAAAAAAAAATCTAAAAATTAAAAAAAAATTTAAAAAAATTAAAATTTTGAAATTTTGAAATTTTGAAAATCTCAAAGCAAATCCAAATCCAATGTCGAACCCCAATCAAGAGGTCGTCGCTGATATCTGATCCGCTGCTGATTCCGCATCGGTGACTCCCCTCCACCAAATCGATCGCGAATATCAAGCGACTCCATATCAGCGACTCCCCTCCACCAAATCGAAAGCCTCTATATACGATGCGATGACTCTAATTCCATCTCATTAACCGAATTTTCATTCTAATTTTTAATTTTTTGTGTGCAGAGATTTACTCAGTTTTTTCCTGACTCGAATTTTGTGTGTGCATGAGATTTAAGTTCAGAGAAGTATGATTGTTTTATTTTTGGGTTTAAAAAATTTTAATTTGGTGATTTATTTGATGAGTTTTTTTATTGGTTTTAATTTAAGGTGTACGCAAGTGAGAAATAGATTATTTGGTGGCCTCAATTTGGGCTTCCAAACCATAGCAGGACAGGTAAGCTGACTAGCAATCTAAAATAACTTGGCAAATATGCAACATTAATTTCTTTACTAAAAGAGAAAATACCAACGTGAAGTGTTCCCTTCACTGGTTATTAGAAACCATGAATAACATAACATATAAGAACTTTTAGTGTATGTTTGGATATATAGGATTGAGATGACTGGAGTTTACCGGTGAAGGGTGCAAACTCTACACTCAAGAAAGACAGTTGAAGTAAATTTGTTATTTATCCATTTTGATTTTTTTAATAAATGTGCAATGGAGAGACAAAGTGGAGAGAAAAGAAATGATTAGCTTAGATTAAAGTTTTGAGAACTTCATGTATTTCATTTTAGTTGAAATAATAATAAGAGGTATTTCAATTGCAAACTGAGTCTCAGACAAACAAATATTTAGATTATTGATATTGTAGATACCTTCACACATGCACTTGCGTTACCATTGTATTTAGACATGCTCATTGTGGTTATGAGATTAGAGTAAGCTCTATAAAACCTATATGATAATATCCTTGCATAACTGTTGCCGCTGAAATCGGTGCGAGGGTAAACAGATAGATTTGTGGATGTGAGGAAAGTTGAATAGTCAAACCTGAACACCTTTCACCGGAGTTTGACCATGATCTCCCGCCGTTGACCTGCAAAAAGTGCGAAACACTGGGGTTGATTCCGGCGCCGCACCCTCCGACGCTCTAGTCAGTAATCAGAAAGATTATGAAAGAGTTTTGATTGGCAAAAGATTGATTACCTAGTAATAGTGGGGGATGGGGGGTATTTATAGCCACCTTAGGAACCAGTTTCGAGATAAGATCAAATCCCTACTTCCCAGTGGATGGATAGAAGTGATCAGGGCCGTTGATTAAGGACAATCATAAACCCTAATTCTGTCCAGCTGGAGCGGGTTTTTTGCGGGTTGGAACCCGCACCCAGTATGATGGATCCGTTTATGGATTATTGGGCCTTTTGGAAAAAGGTCCAGTTCCCATTACAGACCCGTTTTTGTAGGTGAAATTACCATTTTACCCCCGAGCTTTAAGATTCGTGTCCAATTTGGATGATTCCAATTTAACCCCATTTTTAGCCATATCACGAGCCCCCCACTCCCGAAGACTGAGTGTGATCAGTCTTTGAGGAGTAGTTTTACTGTTTTAATGGCTTGTGGAGTTGTATCGGAGTCCAAATGAGGCGTGTCGAATCTTCATATGAGGTATTGTGGTGATTTTCGGAGTGGGTCGCACGCTCAAGGTTATTCTTGAGCTCTTTTAGACCTTTGGGGATTTTTCTTGATTTTTTAGTTATTTTTCGGACCATTCATTCAATTTTGCGGAGCGGTATTCTATTTTTCGAGAGCGCTGATTAATTATTCTAAGTAACAATTATTTACCCAGGAGCTCCAAAATATTTCCCCGAATTTATAATTATTTTTTAGAATTTATAATCAATTTTTCTGAATTTTTAACCATTTTTCTGCAATTTTTAAATAAACAATTCGAATTAAATAAAATAAAAAATAGATTTTTGATTCCCTTTATGACGTGGCACGATCTGGGCTCTCCATCAGTATTGGGCGCGAATTTTGGGGAGATCTAATTCCTGTGGTTGCTCAAAGGTATATTTCCCTTCATTCGGTGGTAAGTTCATTCGGCAACGTTGCCGACCCCCGCCAGTTACCTCGAGGAGCTGACACGTGTTGGGAAGGAGGCCAAAGTTGTAACACCCCGTTTTGTACAATACCTGAATATATACATATGTGTATGTATATTGTTAATATGCGTGCAATTGATTGTAGTATTATGGGTCGACTTTGCTATCGTGGTGGATGGTTAGGGCTACGCGACGGTTCTTGGGAGAGTTGCATTCCAAAGATGCACGAGAACGAGACGGACCGATACTATTATAACCGCTAGTTTTCGGCACGACGCACATGCAAATATAACACGGTACGATACTACAGTGAATATAGGCTGTGTGCGCTCGTTAAAACACTTGTCTCACACTCGTTGGAACTCGTTAAGGGCTATGTTGGGCAGCCAACATAACAAACACAAAACCAATGGGCTTAAGCCATGGTTTTGGTCTATAAAACCACCTATAGCCTAACCCTACCCCCCCCCCCCCCCCCCCCTGTCAAATCCGGCCTACACCTCCCATCTCCTTCATTTTCCACTTCATTTCCTTCCTTTTGCTCTGGAAATTTCAGAAAGAAAACACCTCAAGAGAAGGAGGAGAGAAAGAAGAAGGAAGTGAAGAAGAAGGATCAAAAGGAGATTTCCAAGAGAAGAAGCTTGAAGAAGTTCCTTCCACTACTACAACCAAGGATGGAAAGTTTCTCTAAACTTGAAATTCTTCTCTTTTAATTAATTTTGATTGCCTACATGTGTGCTAGAATGCTTAGGATTGATCTTCTAAAGGTTAGAAGTTGAAGTCAGAATTGAACTAGAAAAAACTGGTTCGGAGTACCATTTTGTAGATTTTTTTCAAGAGCAAAATATGATTAATTAGACCATGAAATTAAAAGGGTTTGTTCATATATGTGTTAGGATCATTCATGATTTATTTCAAATTTTTCTATGATCGTTTGATATGCTAATAAAATCGTGAGATGGATCTGTGTCGTAAGATAGACTCAGAAAAAGAAAAACAGGATGGCTGATATTGTAGGAATTTTCATGATTTATTGAAGCATGCTATTGATCTGAAATTTTTACTCAATATTCCCGAATGCATGTTGATTATTTTAAAAAAATCAGTAAATTATTTGGATAAGTTTATAGACATGAGAAAAATCGTTCTATAACCAGTAGCTGATGTTGAATTAGAAAACTTGATGGTTTCTGTGCTAACTTGCAATAGATAGTACTCACTGTATAATTCGAATTTCAACATGAGATCTTTTGCATGATGTTGGGTATGATGTCTAGTTTCACCACCATATATTTTATGCCATTTGGACAAATGTGCAATTTACTGTGATTTTGTGATTAAGCACTGTGCTGTTTTCAGCCAGTTTTGATACTCTGTAAAGATTGGAATTTGAGACTTGTTAGAGGCACATTTTGAGGATCATGACCCAGTAGAGAGTTGTAGTGGACACCTAGACCTTTCCAACAAAACTAATTTGAGGCAATTCCAGTAAACGGTTGAATTATTATGATTTTTGTAAGACTGGACAGAGAACTAGAGTAGAGCTGAGTGCTCTGAATTGGAAAGACCAATTGTGTGAATTGGTGTATCAATGATAGACGAGTGTGTTAGGGTGACTTAATGGTAAAATTTGGAATCATGACCAACTAGAGAGTTGTTGAGGACACCCACACCCTTCTACAGAATTTGAGTTTGTGTCGTTCTGATGAACGAGTAGGACTTTATGTTAATGGTAAGGTGCATCCCGTGCACAAGAAGCACGCAGGTTGGAGCTTGAAAAGCTATTTTGAGGACCTAGATGGTTGAATCTAAGCTCATGATCAACTAGAAAGTTATAGCCTAGGATTGTACCTTTCTAGGTTGGGCCCATACACTCCAATCGGAGTTGTATCAATAAAAGGATGATCATTTGAGATTCGGGCAGAAACCCGTAGGTCGCTTAGTCTGGATTTGGACTAAGGGTTGTGAAAGCATTTTTCCCTTGTGTGTGAGCCGAGTCGGTGACTCTTGTCTAGGGATGGTTGATCTCTGTTATTGAGGTTGTTGATTCCCCAAGTGGGATGTGTGACTCGAGTTAGTCACTAGGGTAAAGGATACCCTGCACCTATCAAGCCTATATTATTAGACTTCTGCCGAGCGTAAGACGTCCGAGCATGCCAGTGAGTGGAGCTCACGAGGCAGTTTTATATTTATAGCCGGGGTAGCGGCAGGCGTAGGCCATGATGCTGGACGAGTCCAAGTTGGGGAAGAGGCAAACCGAACCGGTATCGCCAGGGGCCAGAGGCTGATAGGCAAGTGTGGAAGCAGTTAATTCTTACCCGAAGACTTAGAGTAAGGTAGGGATTAGAATGGTTTATTAAGGGGTTGGAAAATTGCATTAGTCCTAGTAAACCATAGTCGGTGTTGTATCTTCCAGTCGTAGGGATACGTTCTTGGCCGCTAATAGATTGCATCCCCGGCTCGTATCTCGATCTGTTGATTCCCAAAGTTTTGCCGAAGTAAGGTGCAGGAGGCCCGGAGGAATTGACCTCCCGTGGTGCTCACGTCCCAAAAGCGCGGGTTTGTATTTTGTGTTTTGGTATATATATGTTCATAACCCGGGCCAGGGGTGAACACGCATGCGAGAGTCCATGAGTGGACATGTGGAACCAAGGGTCGGAAGAACCAGGTTCAACGCGGTTTCTAAGGAGGTCCATGCGTGGGTACCAACTGGCGGTGAACACTTGGGCACTGCAGGGCGGAATTAGACCGACCGCTGCAATCTCCTTGGGCGACAGACAGTCTATTGGAAACTGGATGGGTACAAGAGTAGGGTGCATGGCGAGGGATCAAACCCTACAATCAGGAGAGGCGAACTCCTTGGAAGGTATGTAGTATGGGATGCATACATTTCCATCGAAGTTGATTTTGGGAAAGCATGTAGTATGGGATGCATACGTCCCAACTGAATTGCATTAAAGTAGGTGCATCGTGTGCATTCTTGTTGTGCATTAGAATAGGCTATGCTTGGATCTTGGACGCATGTGGTATGGGATGCATGCGGATCTAGATTCCCAAGTCTTGCTTGCTTTAGAATAGGTTTGTGATTGGTGCATTTAGTGGTTAGATCATGGCATACACGAGCACCACATAATTTAGGATGCACGTTTCCTTTTCCATTCAAGATGGATTGTGATTGCCAGTTTGGAGGATCGTTGTTATTATCAGTATTGCGTCAGTCGAAATACTGACGTTCCCCACCTTTTAGGTACCGATTCTACCTTTCGTGCAGGTACAGAAATATCAGAGTCGCACAGCAAAAGACTCAAGCCGAAGAGCAAGTCCTAGAGGAGCCGATGGCCCACTCAGCGAAGTTCAGCGAGTGATCAGTCGATTACCTTTCCAGGAGGCAGCCGATAGCTTACAAGTGAATCTGTAATTATTTGTAACAAGTTGTAATGAATTAATGTAATTTGTATTCTTGTCAAGAACAAGACATTGGTTGTAATCAATGATGTAATGACTTATTTGGCAAATAAAAATTTTTAAATTTCTGTGTTATTATTGTGTTGAGATGCATTTGAAGGCAAAGATTCTGGGGAGTGTCACGGATGTCCAGTAACGGGGATCCGGGGCGCTACAGAAGTCTAGGGAGGTTCAGGGTCCCCTTGCCGAGGTGCAGAGATACCTCGGTGTGGGGACACGTGTCAACAGAGGTTCGGCGAGTTTTTGCCGAAGTCCGAAGTGAAATTTTTCCATGTTTGAGCATCGGTGCCAAGAATGCTCGGCAAGGCGTGCCGAAGTCCCCAAGTGAGAATTTTTTCCATGTTTGGGCGTCGGTGCCAAGAGCGCTCGGCAAGGTGTGCCGAAGTCTCCAAGTGAGAATTTTTTCATGTTTGGGTGTCGGTGCCAAGAGCGCTCGGCAAGGGGTGCCGAAGTCCCCAAGTGAGAATTTTTTCCATATTTGGGCGTCGGTGCCAAGAGTGCTGGGCAAGACGCGTCGAAGTCCCAAAGTGAGAATTTTTTTCATGTTTGGGCATCGGTGCCAAGAGCGCTCAGCAAGGCGCGCCGAAGTCCCAAAGTGAGAATTTTTTCCATGATTGGGCGCCGTTGCCAAGAGCGCTCGGCAAGGCGCGCCGAAGTCCCAAAGTGAAATTTTTTTCCATGTTTGTTCGTCGGTGCCGAGAGCGCTCGACAAGGTGTGCCGAAGTCCCAAAGTGAGAATTTTTCTCATGTTTGTGCGTCGGTGCCGAGAGCACTCGGCAAGGGGCGCCGAAGTCCCAAAGTGAGAATTTTTTCCATGTTTGGGCGTCGGTTCCAAGAGCGCTCGGCAAGGCACGCCGAAGTCCCGACGTGAGAATTTTTTCCATGTTTGGGGGTCGGTGCCGACAGCGCTCGGCAAGGTGCATCGAAGTTCCAAAGTGATAATTTTTTTCATGTTTGGGCATCGGTGCCAAGAGCGCTCGGTAAGGTGCGCCGAAGTCCGAAAGTGAGAATTTTTTCAATGTTTGGGCGTCGGTTCCAAGAGCCCTCGGCAAGATTGCGCCGAAGTCCCAAAGTGAGAATTTTTTCCTTGTTTGGGCGTCGGTGCCAAGAGCGCGCAGCGAGGTGCGCCGAAGTCCCAAAGTGAGAATTTTTTCCATGTTTAGGCGTCAGTGCCAAGAGCGCTTGGCAAGATGCACCGAAGTCCCAAAGTGAGAATTTTTTCATGTTTGGGCATCGGTGCCAAGAGCACTCGGCAAGGTGCGCCGAAGTCCCAAAGTGAGAATTTTTTCCATGTTTGGGCGTCGGTGCCAAGAGCGGTCGGCAAAGCACGCTGAAGTCCCAGAGTGAGATTTTGACAGCTTGGAGGCAACAGCTAGCCTTTTGACTGTTGATCTTCTAACGATTTTGACCGTTAGTCATTAATGAGACGATACGACTTTTTGTCGTTTTGTGTAAATGGGCCTGCCGGTTGGGCTTCTAAAGCCCAACATCCTCGTTTTATGTGCCAACCCTTATAAAGCTCACCCCCCCTTTCATTTTCACTTCTCCGAATTTTCACTCAGGCGGTTACTTTCACTAGAGAGAGATTCCGGCGATCGTCAACAGTACTCCGGTGAACTTCCCGACCGAGCGTGTTACATCAAGGTAAATTATACTTAGTTTATTTTAAGTCCAAAATGTCTCTTTCCTCAACTTCGGAGCCCTCCCCCTCTGCTGGCCAAGCGCCGTCTCCGAATCAGAAGCCTCGCGTCGGTAAGGGCAAGAAAGTCGATGGTCGAGCCACAATAGTGGAAGATCCGAAGCGAATAGGGGAGTTCGGCAGACTACGAGGCATGTTGACGGGGCTCCATAGGGTCCGAGAGCTTCCGGAGGAGCACGCCTAGCGAATCGTGCATGGGAGGGGATGGAGCTTCGAGGAGAATGGAGCGAGAGAGACCTCGAAAGTGGACGACACCGTCTCAATTCTTAACGAGGCAGACATGGCAACGATCCGGGAGTGCTTTCATATCCCGAAGGAGTACGAGTTGATGCTGCAGGGTCCCGGGGTAAGGGCCAACTTGCCGATGCTAGTAAACATGTGTTTCTGGCCGGTCGACGCCTTCATCGCCGGAGCGCGGCTGCCTCTTCACCCGTTCACCGTTCAGGTGCTGAGGGTGGTTCGAGGTCAGCCCCATCCAACTGATGCCGAACGCATGGAGGGTCATCAACGGGTTCGCGCTCCACTGTCAGTCAGCCGAGATCGAGCCGGACTTGAGGGTGCTTCAGACTCTTTATCGGCTTCATTAGCAGCACAAGTCCGAGTTCAGGTACTACTTGGCTCCGAAGCACGGTGCTCGGCTCGTCAGCTGCCCCGACTCTATAAAGAACTGGCGAGACAAGTACTTCATAGTTCGGAGCCGTGAATCGTGGTGCATACCCTTGGGTTGGGTGGAGGAGGTGACAAAGAGGGTAAGGGAGTCGCCGGTGCTCTACCCCCACGAAGAAAAGATGGTTCAGATTCTTCTCGACCGGTCGAAGTTCGACTGGAGAGATCTGGCAGAAGAGATCTTCAGGGGAGGCCTCTGTCGCGTAGATCCTAGTACGCGGCTTTATCCGTTTTTTTTATTATTCGATCATAACTTGTGTTTTAACCAACCTCTCTTGTTTGCAGAGACTATGGATTACGAGGCGATTCTGGCGCAGAGAGTGGCCCTCGGCAGCCAGGCGCCTCGGAAGGTGGCCGCGCAGAAGCCGAAGACCGTCGAAGCTGCCGTTCAGGAGGCGGAGCTTCGGCAACTGTGACCCCGAGGAGGGCACCAGCAGTGACCTTAGCATTGGCCGAGGCTGGCGAGTTTCCGATGGCCGCTGCCCTCGGGATGGAGGCACCCCCATTGATGGCGGACGCCGAGGTGTTCCTCACCGAGGAGCACAAGAAGATTTTTGTTCCGGACAGGCGGTTCGGAAACTTGACGGCTTCCTCAACGACTTGACGTCGAGCATGCAAGCAGTGAAGCACTTGGCGACACCGAAGGATCGAGCTGATATGGACGCCTGCAGCGTGGGCGACGATGCCTTCGAGATCGCACGCTTGGCGGTATCGGTGAGTATCGATTTCTTTCTTTTAGATAACTTGTATATTTATTTCTCTAACTTTTTTTTCTATTGTTCGGCTGCAGATAACCGTCCACTTCGGTCATCTTATGGAGAAGTTGACGGAGCTCGAGAAGGACCTCAAGAAGGAGGTCGACCGTGCTCGAGCCGAAAAGGCTCGGATCGCCAACGAGCTCGAGAAGCTGAAGATCGAGACGGAGGGGAAGACGACTAGGCTGGAGTACCTTGAAGACCTCGTCATGAAGCTCGAGGGCGATCTGCTTCGGCAGAGGGAGGAGGCAGCAAAGTAGTAAGCCGAGGCTGTGGAGGCCGAAGCTGCAACTATGGAGAAAGTGCAGGGCTTCCTCGCAGCCAACATGGACAAGGCATACGCTCGCGCCATCGAGCAAGTGTCGGAGCGGTTCCCCGAGGTCAACTGCTCCGGATGGTGACTCTTCCCCGACCATGTCGACTGCTTCGATGACGAGTCCAAGGGGGAAGTAGGGGATGATGAAGGGGACGCCGAGGTCGAGATCGTCGGCAGACGTCAGAGGTCGAGGTGACCCCGCTAGCGATGGTCACGCCTTCGGGGGAATCTGACCCCGTTCCATCCCGACGCCCTGGAAAAGAGGTCGCCCCTTGACTTCTGCTTCTTCTTTCTTTTTTTTTATTTTTGTACATTTTGATGTATTGCCTATTGCGGACTGGCCACCGCACTTTTTTGGAATGAATGAAAATCCATCTTTTTGAGTTCGACTAAGCGTTTGTGAGTCCTTGGCAATGAATTTTACAAAAATTTTCTTGAAATTTGGCTAAGTGTTCACGTTGCCCTGCCCAAAGCTTCGACTATGTGTTCACAAAATCTTTTTGAAATTTTCCTATGTACACTGTTGCCTTGTTCAGGAGTTTCGGCTGTGTTTACCAAATTCGCTAATTTTTTCTACGTGTTTCCGTCGTTTGCCTTGGAATTTTCAGCTCGTTGAGGTGACACAGCTTGTCGAAAGCAACTCATGCGGCGGAAGAGTTACGTTCTGAGGTTGGCCTAGGCACGACGAAGTTGTGCCTCGCCAGGTGCCGAGAGCACCTTTACGAAGTTGAGTTTGGGTTGCGCAGAGCCGAACGTGAACGAAATCATCTGCAACTAATTGTAGGCCGCCGAGACATTGAGATTCGAAGACTAGAAGAGAGGCTTGCTGTGACGACCCCTGAAGGCGATGATGATGGTTCTTCAACAGCCTTTAGTCTCGGTCTGAGGCTTAGGCGTCTCCGCCACTCCTTATAGAATATGACAACGAAGAGAGACTAACTATTAATGGAGAGAGTCGAACTATTTGCTGAGGTTCACAACTTGTTGATAGCAGAAGACGAGCTTTCGGCGGGGAGAGAAGAACTAACAGCAACGATGGGCAAGCTGACGGTGGAGCGCGACGAGTTGTTGGCAACAATGAGCGAGGTGATGGTGGAGGTCGACGAGCTGAAGAGGGTTACGGTCGACAAGAGTATCGAGGTTACTCATCTCCGTCGAATTATCGCCGACAGTTCTGGTGCCGCAGGCTCCGCTGTGCTCCCTCGCTTCGAGATAGCCGTGAAGGACGACTCTCTGAAGCAACGAATCGTCAAGCTAGAGGCGGAGGTTGCTCGCCTCAAGCCCCAACCGGGACGGATCAATGTCAGAAGCACTTCGTGTACTCGTGAAGAGAGCCAGCGAAGGATTTCCTTTTACGAGCTTGCGACTCGCTCGCCCGTTGCTCGGCAAAGCTAGGTGACACACAAAGTGGGGTGGCTGTTTCATCGAGCGGAGCGTCCGTTGGTGCAGCCGTCAGAAGCAGCGCAGAAGATGGGTCTCAGTTTGCCGATCTAGGGACGAGCTCCGAGGTTAGGCGCCGCCGTCCCCGAGTGTCTCTAAATCGGAACATCCCTGTCCCAAGGAGGCATTGAGGGAGTCGTCTGTGTTTTCGTTCCCCAAGTTTTGCATCTTGTTTAAGTACGAGGAGTCGGTCCTGCAATTTTTCTTTTTAAATCTTGTAACTTTGTTATAGAGAAATAGCTGCTCTTGTAATCTGATTTGTTCCCCAAACGTTATAGAAACGAAGCTTGTTTCCTCTTTTGGACTCGTGTGTTCTGTTAATCACCTGTAGTTGTACTCCTACTTCTAAAGGGCTGACCACCTTTTACCTGCTTCTGGGCGAGGAGTGGAAGCGGAGTTGAGCCAAGCTTTAAGCTCCGAATTCTTTGTTTAAGTTTCAACGGTTGTGGGAGCAGTTCCGAATGGCGAACCACTTCTAACTCGCTTAAGAGCGAGCCTGCGAAGTGGAATCGAGCCAAGTTTTGGCCTCCGAACTCGTCGTTCGAGTAAATTTCAACGGTTGTGGAATCAGTTCCGAATGGCAAACCACTTCTAGCTCGCTTAAGAGCGAGCTTGCGAAGCGGAGTCGAGCCAAGTTTTGGACTCCGAACACGTCGTTCGAGTAAATTTCAACGGTTGTGGGAGCAGTTCCGAATAGCAAACCACTTCTAGCTCGCTTAAGAGCGAGCTTGCGAAGCGGAATCGAGCCAAATTTTTCGACTCCGAACATGTCGTTCGAGTAAATTTCAACGGTTATGGGAGCTGTTTCGAATGGCGAACCACTTCTAGCTCGCTTAAGAGCGAGCTTGCGAAGCGGAGTCGAGCCAAGTTTTGGACTCCGAACACGTCGTTCGAGTAAATTTCAACGATTGTGCGAGTAGTTCCGAATGGCGAACCACTTCTAGCTCGCTTAAGAGCGAGCATGCGAAGCGGAATCGAGCCAAGTTTTGGACTCCGAACACGTCGTTCGAGTAAGCATAATTAAAGGTCTTAAACAGAGAGATAAAATAATCACAAGAGAATTATCAGGGGAAGAAGTTCTTTAATGATAACTGCTAATCGGCTGCTTCTGGGTTGCAAGCCGTTATTACAATAGGAAAATAAAGAAGTAAGTAAAAAACAAAAAGATAGGAATGGCTCGACATTTGATGGTACTCAGAGAGGCGTTTAAACACCCTCTTGGTACTTCAGTAAATGGTCGGCATTCCAAGTTCTTGGTATCTCTCTGCCTTCGAGGTCTTCAAGACGATATGCTCCTGGCCGACTACCTTGGAAACCTTGTACGGTCTTCCCAATTCGGAGCTAGCTTACTCTTTTGGCTGGGGAATGAGATAGCTAATTTTCTGAGGACTAAGTCCCCGTCCTTGAGATCTGTAGGACGGACTCTTTTGTTGTAGGCCTGCTCGATTCTTCTCTGATAATTTTTCTGGCGAATTAAAGCTCTTTCATAGAGCTCATCAATTAGGTCCAAATTTGCCCAGAGCTCTCTGGCGTTCTGCTTTTCATCATAGGCAATAAGGCGAGGGGATGGCAAGCCAACTTCTAAGGGGATTACAGCCTCGGACCATAGGTGAGATTGAAGGGTGACTCTCTTGTGGGGGGCCTTTTCGTAGTGCGGTAGTTTCACAGTACGTTAGGAAGTTATTCTGCCTATAAGCCTTTGGCCGACTTATTTAGTCTCTTCTTGATGCCGGAGAGGATCTGCCTGTTGGCGTTCTCTACTTGACCATTGGACTGAGGATGGGAGACGGAGGAGAAGCGTTGCTGAACGCCGAGGTCTTCACATAAAGATCGGAATGCTGCCCCTATAAACTGTGTTCCGTTAACTGTTATTAGGACTCGAGGTACGCCATATCTACAGATTACATTTTTCCAGAAGAACTGCAGCACTTTGTTCTCAGTAATAGTAGCTAGTGGTTCGACCTCGATCCACTTAAAGAAATAATCGATTGCCACGACTGGGAACTTGAGTTGGCCTGGAGCTGGTGGGAATGGGCCAAACAAGTCCATCACCCACATTGTGAAGGGAATTGGACTCGAGAGAGATATGAGTTGTGCTTGGGGTAGTCGGCGGATGTTGGAGAACTACTGACAAGGGCTGCATTGCCGAACATGTTGCTCGGCATCGCGAAGTAGAGCAGGCCAGAAGTACCCATAATTCAAAACTTTCCTGGCGAGGGACATTGACCCTGAATGGGCTCCACCTATACCTTCGTGGAGTTCTAGCAAGACATACAAGGCTTCTTCCTGGGAGAGGCATCTCAAGTAGGGTCTGCTATCTACTTGGGTGTAGGAACATTTGTACAAGACTCCTTCGACAAAGGTGTACCGCTCTGCTCTCGTTCGGATTCGACGGGCTTCTTTAGGATCTTGGGGAAGGATCCCATCCCTGAGGAACTCTATCAAAAGCTTCATCCAATTATTCTTGAGTTGGACAGGCAGCGACTCCATCGAGTCGAGGATTTCCTCTTCGATACCTGGTCTTAGGAGTACTTCGATCAGGACGGTCTGCTCGAGACCCTGGAGGGAGGAGGAGGCCAATTTTAAGAGGGCATCTGTTTGGGAATTCTCCTCTCTAGGAATCCGCTGGATTTGTGCCTCTTCGAACGAAACCATGAGACTTTGGACCTTGGCTAGGTACTTGACCATTCGGTCGTCTCGCTCCTCGTAGTCTCCTAAGACCTGATTAACCACCAGCTGCGAGTTACTGAATATTCAGAAACGTTGCGCTCCTGCCTTGCGAGCCATGCCCAGGCCTAATATTAGGACTTCGTACTCCGCTTCGTTGTTGGAAGCTTTGAAGTTGATGCGGAGGGAGTATTAGAGGACGAAGTCATCTGGGCCTACCAGAATGACTCCGGCTTCGCTCCCTTCGGCGCAAGAAGACCCGTCTGCATACACTGTCCACATGGGTGGCCCATTTGTGGCTTGACTCACTTCCGGGATGGTGCTTTCTACTATAAACTCAGCCAGAGCATGGGCTTTGATAGTGGTCCGAGGCTGATAAGATATGTCATGTTGACTTAGCTCGATCGACCACATCATCAGACGCCCGGAGGTTTCGGGCTTGTGTAGAACTTGCTTGAGCGGCTGGTCAGTAAGAACGACCACCGAGTGGGATTGAAAATAGGGGCAGAGCTTCCTAGCTGCCATAACCAAGGTGTATGCTATCTTTTCCAATCTCGAATAGCGGAGCTCGGCATCTCTAAGGACCTTGCTCACATAATAGATAGGCTTCTGAGCCTTGTCTTCTTCCCTCACTAGGACAGCACTGAGGGTTTGCTCGGAGGCAGCAAGATAGAGGTAGAGTGTTTCCCCGGGATTAGGCTTGCTGAGGAGTGGGGGGTTGACCAGATAGGCTTTCAGTTGGTCGAACGATTCTTGCTGCTGCTGGCCCCACTCAAAGCCTTTAGCGCCACTGAGGGCTTTAATGAATGGAAGACACTTCTCCCCCGACTTAGACAGAAAGCGCCATATAGCCGCGAGGCATCCTGTAAGCTTTTGAACTTCTTTCACATTTGAAGAAGGAGCCATATCGAGGATGGCTTTTATCTTCTCTGGATTGGCCTCAATCCCCCTTTGACTAACCATAAAGCCCAGATATTTGCCAGATGAAACTCCGAATGCACACTTATTTGGGTTCAGTCTAATGTTATGCTTCCTCAACACGTCGAAGGCTTCTTGTAGGTCGGCGAACATGGTCGGACCCTATAGATACTTTTTACTAGCATATCATCGATGTAAACTTCCATGTTGCGGCCTGATCTGATTCTAGAAGACCTGATTGACGAGGCGTTGGTAGGTGGCACCGGCATTTTTGAGCCCGAAGGACATTACTCTGTAGCAATAGAGGCCTTGATCGGTGACGAAGGATGTCTTCGGGATATCCGGCGGGAACATTCTGATTTAGTTGTAACCGGAGAAGGCATCCATGAAGCTCAGAAGCTCATGGCCCGAAGTTGCGTCGATCAAGGTGTCGATGCTAGGGAGTGGGAAAGGATCCTTGGGGCATGCCTTGTTCAGTTCCATGAAGTCGATGCAAATCCTCCAACTTCCATTGGCATTCTTAACCATAACAACATTAGAGAACCACTCGGGATAGTTAACCTTTTGTATGAATCGGACTTTAAGGAGCTTCTCTACTTCTTCCTTTATGGCCTGCTGGTGCTCGGGGGCCAATTTACGCCTCTTCTGTTGGACCGGTTTGGACCCCGGTGCGACATTTAGGTGGTGGACGAGGAGGTCTTCGAAAATCCCTGGCATGTCAGCAGCAGTCGATCCAAAGAGGTCATGGTTCTTCTTGATACACTGGACTATATCGGAACAGAGGGTAGAGGGGAGGGTCTTGCTGATGAAGAATTCGCGGTTCGGATCTTGCTCTGAAAAGAGCACTTCCTCCAGCTCGTCTACCGGTTCTGACATAGGCTGGGTGTTCCCTTGGGGAATTTCGAGGGTCTCGAAAGAAAGGATGGGTCCTCCGGTCGAGGTCATGTGGCATTTGCGGGCCATCTCCTGGCTCCCCCTTACCTCCCCTACACCTGCCTTGGTGGGGAACTTCATTTTGAGATGGTAAGCCGATGGGACAGCTTCTAAAGCAGCTAGGCCAGGTCGGCCTAAGATCACATTGTAAGCGGCTGGGACGTCGACAACCATGAAGTCCATTGGCTCCGTCCGGTTAGTAGGAGTTTTGCCAGCGGTTACGTCGAGGGTTATCACCCCTTTGATAGTCACTGGCACTCCCGTGAACCCATGGAGCGTATAGCCGGCAGGCTTGAGCCTGTCCCGCGATAACTTGAGTCCTCGGAAGGCCGCTAGAAAGAGGATGTTGACAGAACTGCCATTGTCCACCATAATCCTTTCACTTTGAAGTTAGCCATGTGGAGGTTAATCACCAGTGCGTCACAATGGGGGGTTCGGACACCCTCTAAATTTCATCCGAAAAAGTAACCGGGACTCCGAGACCTTTGGGAGAGGGTATGTTGTGCACTGAATTGACTTCCCTGATGAAAGCCTTTCGAGAAGAGTTAGAGGTTCCCCCCATCGGACCTCCATGGATAAGGTGCAAGATGCGCTCTTCTTCAAACTCGGGCGTCTCGTCGCGCCTCTCGGGACGCTTGTTAGCCCCCCTTGTGGGTGGAGGAAGATCGATCCGGTCCTTTTTTACAAACTTGGACAACTGCCCTCTCTGAATGAGGGCTTCAATTTCATTCTTCAGAGCCCGACAGTCATTGGTGTCGTGGCCGTGGTCTCGATGATATCGGCACCACTTTTCATTATCCCTCTTCTTCCCGGAGGTATTCATCTTCGGAGCAGGAGGCAGGACTCCTTCTTTCTCAACCTCCATGAGAATAGTTGAAACATTGGTGTTGAGAGGGGTAAACTTCTCAAATCAGGGAGGCGGGCGGCACTGACCCCCGTTGTCCTTCTGGAGCTTCTTAGCTCCTTCATCTTCGGCTGCCTTTCTCTTGCTTCCTGAGGAAGACTCCTCGAATGTGGGGCGATGTTAAGCTTGCTCAGCTCGCATGTACTTCTCACTTCTGAGAAGAAGGTCGGAGAAGTCTCGCGGGGGCTTTTTGGCTAGGGAGGACCGGAGGCTCGAATTGAGGACATTGGACTGGAAGGCGGCTGCAGCGACCGATTAGTCGAGGGAGGCAATGGACCTAACTTCCGCGGTAAACCGCTTGACATAATCTCTTAGTTTCTCACCCTTCTTCTGATTGAGAAAGAGTAGTGAAATACTAGTCTTCTCGGATCGGCGGCTGCTCACAAAGTGGGTGATAAAAAGGGTCTCATATTATTCAAAAGAGAAGATAGAGGATGGGGCGAGGCGGGAGTACCATTCCCGAGTTGGGCCTTAGAGAGTGGCTCGGAAAGTCTTACATAGAAGGGCATCGGAGCCTTGATGAATCATCATTAGAGTTATGAAACTCTCAATGTGATCCATGGGGTCTGACTCCCCCGTATATGTCTCGAACTGCGGGGGCTTGAAGTTTACCGGAATGGGTACCTCCATGATGGTTCGAGAAAATGGAGGTCTGCTCGGGCGGAGGGTCCTCCCTCTCAGTTCATCGTCTCTATCCAGTTGGCCAAGGCGCCTCTCCATCTCGTAGAGACGGCGGTAGACAGCATCATCCCTTCGACGTTACTCAAGTGAGCCTCTGGACTCGTCTTCGTACGAAGGGGAGCGTGGGGTTTCGGCGAGGATAGCTCGGAGACGGGTGAGGGCTTGGAATGTGATGGCGATGGCTCGGAGCTTGAGGAGGACTGAGGAACCGATGGCGAGGGATGCGAACCGGCGGAGGAGTGGGTACCCTCTGAACATTATTGTTGTTGGTTGACTGGAGATTGAGGACCTGCAAGATTGTTGCCTGGAACTCTTGGAATTCTGCTCGGGTTATAGGTCCGTTCTGGTCCCTCTGGGGCTGTCGACCAGCGGGAGAGTGATGCCTTCTTCGACGGTACTCAAGGGACTCCATCCGCCTCCTATGAAGAGGAGACCTCCTATAATCGCAGCGGTGAGGGGATCGCGCATTTGGACGTTCTGAGCGGGAGGCTCCCTCTCGGGCCCGCCTTTCATCCAAACGGTGGCGAAGGTCCTCCTCTTTCTACCGGTTGATGAGGATGTTGCGAAGGTCTTCGAAAGGCCGAGGGTTATGAGATATCATTGAGTCGGTTGAAGGGTTATGTACGGAGATATGGTCGCAGGTGAAGAGGTTGCTTCTGAGGGTGAGGACGAGAGGTCCCTATACCAGCGTTCTGGGGCCCGAGTAGAGCCTGCTAGTGTGAAGATTTTGGAGAGGAGGTTGCAACTGCTACAGCGGCTGATCGGGTTGAGGAGGGAGCTGCCCCTGAGGCTGGATGGGTTGGAGGGGAGCCTCCAGTTGTGGTTGAGGAGGAGTGGGCCCACGATTGGACCCTCTAGATCTCAGTTTTCTGGGAGGCATGGCTGGAGGTGATCTTAACCGATGGAAGAGGATGGATTGCTATTTGTCTTTCCCACAGACGGCACCAATCTGTTGCCGCTAAAATCGGTGTGGGGGCAAACAATAGATTTGTGGATTCGAGGGAAGTTGAATAGTCAAACCTAAACACCTTTCACCGGAGTTTGACCGTGATCTCCTGCCGTTAACCTACAAAAAGTACGAAATATCGGGGTTGATTCCGGCGACGCACCCTCCGACGCTCTAGTCAGTAATCAGAAAGATTATGAAAGAGCTTTGATTGGCAAAAGATTGATTACCTGGTAACAGTGGGGGATGGGGGGTATTTATAGCCGCCTTAGGAACCAGTTTCGGGATAAGATCAAATTCCTACTTTCCAGTGGATGGATAGAAGTGATCAGGGCCGTTGGTTAAGGACAATCATAAACCCTAATTCTATCCAGCTGGACCGGGTTTTTTGCGGGTTGGAACCCGCACCCAGTAAGATGGATCCATTTATGGATTATTGGGCCTTTTGGAAAAAGACCCAGTTCTCATTTCAGACCCGTTTTTGTAGATGAAATTACCATTTTACCCCCGAGCTTTAAGATTCGTGCCCGATTTGGACGGTTCCGATTTAACCCCATTTTTAGCCATATCAATAACTATTACAAGTATCTAAAAGTGATGCTGAAGTTTAAAAAAAAAACTCTATGCAGTGTTCCTAACAAACAATATGCATTTTAGGTAAGTTCAAGCTAATGATCAAAAGGCGATAGTTGAACTTAAAGGTATATACTGCTTTCTCATATAATATGTTTGCTGCTTCGATTAATTTTCTGGACCTCCAAATTTATTTTTTATATAATCAAAGCAGGTGCACAGTTCCAAAGACGTGTCGTAGGCACGTGTCAACGGGCAAACCTAGTACATATATATATATATATAATGAAAGTCCAACTCATCCTACATCCTCCGCTGCACCACGAATTGCTCAAGATAACCACTGTGATCCCGTACTCATACCACAAACTAAAACATCCTACGGATCTGGTAAGACCGGAATTGACACTAGTTCTTTGCACGTTCCCCATACATTTTATACACTAGGGGTGGACAACTATTATCAGAACTGACCAATCCGAACCAATCCAACCCGAACCGACCGGGTTTTAACCGAACCAATTGGGGGTTTGGATTGGATCGGTTTTTGATCTTCAATAACCAATTGGACCGGTTCGGTTGTTGGATAAGGCTTTCAAATAACCGATGAAACCGAACCGACCATACCTCTATGCATAAGTCCATAAAAAATATAGTTCTCTTTTAATTTCTTGAATGTACAAATAGTCATTTCTCATTTTCCTTGAGATACAAACAGTCTTTTTAATTTCTTTAATACAAACCGAGCAGTTGTTCTACCTATGTTTTGGTTCTCCATAATCCTATGTGTTATGTTGTTGAGAAATTCTTGATTTACCCAACTTAATAGAATCATAAAGTTGATGTAATATTTAGTAGTTACTTTAATCAAGTCAAGCAGAAATTATTTTCTAAATTTTTTTTTATTGCTCCTGAAATTCAATTAGCTATGGTTATTGATGTTTCTTTTATGATAATAAACTAAGATTACAGAAGTATGAAAGTGAAAAAGCAGTTTATCTCACTCATTTAAACGTCATCATCTCAAACAATTAGTGCAAAATTCATTAATAATTTGTGGTTTTATGAATCTTCTTTTTAAATTCATTTCTGAATAATAAATAGCAGGTTGTTTCTTAAGTTTGAATGAGGTTGATCTTTTAAATTTCAACAAAATTATGAATGAGGTTGAAGGTGAAAAGTAGCACGCCAAACCGACCATCCAATCCAATCCAATCCGAGCTTAATCGGCTTGGATGGAAACCGATCCAATTAAAGTTCGGATTGATTGCGGATGAGAAAATTAAAAAACCGATCTTTTTTTGATCGGTGGTGGATGGTCCATATTAGGTCGGATACCGATCGATGCCCACCCCTTTTATACACCATAATGGGTTTCTGATATGGTTATAAGAGTAGCAATTGGTTTCTGACTTGAGGCCAGGGACTTCATAGGGGATCATTTTGATGAACTGCAGGGACAAAGCTAGAAAAATAAATTATATGATGAAGGTCAACAAACAACGAAAACTTCACTGTTATTTCTTAGGGAAACTAGGCATAGATTGTTCCAGTAAATAAAAAAACAAAATACGCACATAAACAAAAAATAATATCTTCATTTTGGCATTGTCGTAATTGCCTGCAAAATCTGCCTTAACCGCAGATGAATCATATAGTACGTAAATAATTTCTCCTGCTGCTATATGCACTTCAGAATTTATTATGCTTCTTAGGCAGTCGGTTAAATTTTTTTTCTTTTTTTTCTTTTTTTTGGTGAACAACTTGAAGTTTACAGTGTAACTAATCAAGACACCCAAGGAAAATTTACCTTTAAACAAGGGATCTAAACAAAAAGTATTTTTTTTCTTTTACTACATTATTATTTGGCCGCTACTAGTGATTGATTGTTTCTATTGAGATCAAGAGATGGGATTGTTTTAGGGACAGAATTGAAAATTAATTTAGGACTAGATTTGCCCGTAGGCATGTCTTCAGAACGATACAGCATATAATAATTATAAATTGGGGTATAAAAATCCATATTTCTATATATATATATATATATATATATATATATATATATATATACATACTAGGTTTGTCCGTTGACACGTGCCTACGGCACGTCTTCGGAACAGTGCACCTTGTTTGATCATATAAAATAGGTCCAGCAAATTAATTGAAGTAGCAAACATATAGCAAAAAACATATTATATAATTTTTTTTTTGATTTTTTTTTAATTATTTTTAAATTTTTTTAATTTTGAGTTTTTTAATTTTTTTAAATTTTTTATTTTCTTAATTTTTTGAATAGAAGAGGGAGGGAGAGAGAGAGGAAAAAATAAATAGTATAGGAGTTGTTTTGGATGGGAGATTTGAATTTGAGTTTTGGGGAAAACTTTTAGGGGGGAAATATGTTTTGTAAGGTTAGATCTGGGCCTTTGATTTTTGGAGGGATTGAAGGAGCGCCACTTGATAACTTTCTGTGTTTTATTTTATATATATATATATATATATATATATATATATATATATATATATATATAGGGAAAGGATCGGTTGAGCACTCCTCTAGTGCTCACCGCGTGAACACTAGGCCTTCGGGTGTTCATATCGAAAATTCGAACCGTTCACATTGATCTACACATCTAAATTAGTCTAAATATGTAAAATCAAATCATTTGAAATTCATTTTTCCATCCATCATGTGACTATACAAACAATGATTTTCAGCCATACAATTTTGTAACACTTCAATGAATGGGCAAATGAATTACAAATGATTTGATTTTACATATTTAGACTAAGTTAGATGTGTAGATCAATGTGAACGGTTCAGATTTTCGAAATGAACGCCCGAAGGCCTAGTGTTCACGCGGTGCGCACTAGAGGAGTGCTCAACCGATCCTTTCCCTATATATATATATATATATATATATATATATATATATATATATATATATATATAGTATTATAATGTGAGAAGGCTTTAGTGTCATTTGTAAATTTGTAAATCTACCAACGCGTGCATTGCATGTGCATAACTGATATGAATGAGGTCTCAGGTTCAAGTCCTCGTTACGTCAAAATTTTTACTTTAATTTTTAAAAATATATTAAATGTGCATCACACGTGTTTATTACTATATATTTAACTATCTGTCTATCTATAATATACTATATAATCTAATATTATAATGGAAGAGTTGGAGTTGTCATTTGTCAACATACAAACCCGTACATTGTACGTGTAACTCAAACTCTCCTATTAATTATGTTACCGCTAAATCTGGTGTGGGGGCAAACAGATAGTATTTGTGGATTCTTGAAAAACCTGAATAGCAAACCTGAACCTGATCCGCCGGAGTTCGACCGCTGACTCCCGCCGTTCACCTGCAAAAAGTGCGAGACACCAGGATTGATCCCGGCGACGCACCCTCCGGCGTTCAAGTCAGTAATCAGGAAGATTATGAAAGAGCGTAAATTGGCAAAAGATTGATTGCCTCTTAGTGGAGATAGATGGGGGGTATTTATAGCCGCCGTAGGGGTCAGATTAGGAATGTAATCCCTGTGGTCAGATAAGGAATGTAATCCCTAATCCCCAGTGAAATGATAGATATGAATCAGGACCGTTGATTAGGATTAATCAGAAACCCTAATTCTATCCTGCTGGACTGGATTTATTTCGGGTTGGGACCCGTACCCAGTTGAGGTGGATCCGTTCGTAGGTTATTGGGTCTTTTGGGGAAAAAGACCCAGGAACCACTTCAGACCCATTGGTAGGCGAAATTACCATTTTACCCCTAGGCTTTGAGATTCGTTCCTGATTTGAACGGTTCCGATTTAACCCCATTTTTAGCCATATCACGAGCCCCCCACTCTGGAAGATTGAGCTTGGTCAGCCTTTGAGGAGTAGTTTTACTGTCTTAATGGCTGGCGGAGCTGTATCGAAATCCGAATGGAAGGTTTCGAATCTTTGCAGGAGGCAGTATGGTGATTTTCTAAGTTAGTTGCGTGCTCTGAGTTGTTCTTGTGCTCTTCTGGACATCTGGTGATTTTTATCTATTTTTTCGGAATATTTACTTAATTTTTCGAAGCGTCGATTCATCGTTCGGGGGTCTTAATAAGTTGTCCTAGGCAATAATTATTTACTCGGGGGCTCAAAAATATTTTCCCGACTTTATAATTATTTTCTAGGATTTTTAATTATTTTTGCCGAATTTTTAATTATTTTTTCGCAATTTTTAAATAAATAAAACGATTTTAATAGAATAAAATACCGAATTATGGCGTGACACGATCTAGGCCCTCCATCAGCTTCGAGCGCGATTTTCTGGGGGATCAGATGATCCAAATTGCTCGGCAAGTAGTTTCTTCGTATGAGAGGGTCGGTGCCTCGGCACCTCGGCTCGGCTCTTCGGCAGCTCGGCTCGGAACCTCAGGATCTGCCGAGCTACGTGGCACGATCCTGAGCGTCCATCACAGTGCGAATCACGAGGACGAGGTTCAGATCACGAGAAAACGTTATTTTGTCGTTTTGTGGGCGTGGCGCGATCTGAGCCGTCCATCAAATTTTAATGCGAATTTTGGAACGATCCGACGATGAATTTGGCACGGCATAATTTTTCTCCATATGTGGAGGTCGGTTCCTCGGCACCTTCGCTCAGCTGTTCGGTGGCACGTCGAGGCGTTGATTGCCGAAGGGGTGGAGTTAAGTGTTTTGAAGAGTCCTTGTCTTGAACCGTCGCCACCCTCCGACCCAGTAGCTCGGTTGCTTAGCCAAGCTGTTCAGTAGCTCGGCCATGCACACTGGTGGCCGGCAGCTCGGAAGGAACGTGTGGCTAGATCTGGAGCGATTATCACGGTGTGAATCACGAGGACGGGGTTCAGATCACGAGAAAACGGTATCTTGTTGTTTTGTGAGCGTGTCGCTATCTGAACCGTCCATCAAGTTTCGACACGAATTTTGGAACGATCCGACGGTGAATTTGGTTCGGCAGAATATTTCTCCATATGTGGAGGTCGGTACCTCGGCACCTCGGCCCGGTAGCTAGGCGAGGCCTACCATGGGTTCGGCGGATCGTTCTTCCACCCAGTAGCTCGGTTGTGTAGCCAAGCTGTTCGGTAGCTCGGCTAGGCACTCTGATGGCCGAGTCATGGACTTAAGCGATTTGAAGAGTCTTTGTTTTGAAACGTCGCAACTCTCCGTTTTGGCATTTTGCCTTCTCTTAGTGGGCCTTTAAATGCCCAAGGAAGCCCAAACGTCGCTTTGAGGTTATAAATTCTCACCCCCCTTCACCCCTTGGCTCATTCTCACTTTTACTCTCTAGTTTTTACTTTTACTCTCAGTTTGCTCTGCTAGCGGCGATTCGTGCTCTAAGGTGGTTGCGCTAGCTGTCGCGTGGGCCAGGCGATTTCCGGTGATCTAATTCCGGCCATGAACGTCACTTCAAGGAAACGTCACCTCAAGGTCAGTGTGTTTTCCTATACTTTTTTAGAGATGTCAAGGGTAAACTCGGGAAGTGAGGCCTCGTCCTCAGACAATAGTAGCGCCGAGGCGAGGAGGCAAGTGGCGAGCCGGAGGAAGGGGAAGGAGGTGGTAGGACCTTCCGTGGCCGAGGAGAAGAGGAAGAAGGTAGTGGCCCGGTTTCCTGTAGTCGAGGAGATCGTGGAGACTGAGAGGCGAGCCCCTGAGTCGGGCCGATACCCTAGTGTGCTGTCCGGCCACGCCGGAATTAGGCGGTACGAGGGTGATCTTCTGAAGAAGGCGATCATTGGTAGGTCGGCAGTTTCTACCGAAGTGGACGAAATTGCCTCGGTATTATTTGAGAAGGACCTGCTCCGGATTAGAAAGGGGTTCGCCATCCCTCCGGAGTACAAACTGATCCTCCCCGGCCCTGGGATACGGGCGAATTCTGAACTGTCACTGGATACGTGTGTGTTTGACTTCGACTCTTTGAGCGCCGGCTTGCGCTTCCCCCTGCATCCCTTCGTGTTGGAGGTACGTCAGTGGTATTGCCTGGCGCCGACCCAGTTTATGCCGAACTTCTGGCACCACGTGCTCGCCTTCTTGTTGCAGTGCCGCATCGCCGAGGTCAAGCCTGACTTGGTGGTCCTCCGGAGCCTGTATCGAATCCACCGGATGAATAAGGCCGAGCCTCGCTACTACTTGTCACCTCGAAAAGGCGTTAGGCTCATAGAGAATCCGGATTCGATAAAAGGTTGGAAGAAGAAGTTTTTTCTGTTGAAGGGGCCCTCGATGTTGGACTTTCCGAAGCGGTGGAAGGTAGAGGTGCCGAAGTTCGCAAGGGTCGACCTGGTGCTGACTGCGGCCGAGGAGGAGGTGGCGGCGAAACTCATTGCTCTCCCCATGTTGAGTTGGAGAGAAATGACCGAGGAGGTGCTACACGGGTCGGGCCTTAGTCCGATCGACCCGAGTATGCCCCTGACATCTTGTAGCAAAAAAAAAATTTCTTTAAGTTTCTTGCCCGTTTTTCTAATTTGTTGTTTGTTTGGTTGTTCGGAACAGAAGCACCGAAGATGGATTTCCTGGGGATGATGAATGAACGAGGCAAGGTTGCCGACGGTAGGAAGAGGAAAAGGACGGGCACGGGTCCTTCGTCCGGCCGCCCTACCAAGGCTGCTTCGGTAGTCGCCGACCCTGCCCCTGCTACTCAAGCTCCATCGTTGGTGGTGGCTGTTCCCGCCGACCCTTCGGCTCCGGCTTCGTCTGCCACGGTCGGTGAGGCCTTCTCCGTTTCGACGGCGCTGTCGCTCAAGGCACCTCCCCTGACGACTCAGGCCGAGGAGATTCTAACCAAGCGGCACAAGAAGCTGTTCGTCCCCGACTGGCGGGTGAAGAACCATGACGGCTTCCTCGGCGACTCGCAGATGTGCATGCAGGCCGTGAAGCATCTAGCGACCCCCAAGGACTGAGCTGCCCTGAAGGCAGGGGACAACCGGCGACGACACCTATGAGGTCGCCCAGTCACTCATGTCGGTAAGTCTTAATTTTCCTCACTTTAAGAATTTCACCTAAGTTCACAGCTCGACTCTAACTCCTTCTTGCCACAGGCCACCCGTCACTTCGGCCATCTGATTCAAGAGTTCGCCGAGCAGGAGCGGGAACTGAAAGCCGCCTGTGACAAGGACAGGGCGGAGAAGGCGAGGGCGGTTAGGCAGCTCGAGGCGGAGCAACGCCGCTCAGAAGGCTTGGAGGTTTGAGTCGCCGACCTCGAGGCGGACTTGGAGTGAACTAAGCAGCAGCTCGTCGCGGAGGTCGCCAAAGCTGCTAAGGCTACCGAGGAGTTGGCAGAGTCGGCGAAGGCCCTGGAGGCGGCGAAGGTGGAGAAGGACGCCGTGGCGGCAGTGATAAGGGCGGAGGTCGAAGCCGAGGCGAAGAAGCATATGGCTGGGAATATGGAGAAGTCCTATGCCAGGGCGCTCGACCATGTCGAGGCTCGGGTCCCCGGCTTTCAGAAGGTCAGGTACCAGCTGTGGCCTGTCGTCGAGGATGAAGGCGAAGAGGTCGAAGAAGACGACGAATGGGAAGAGGAGGATGAACCTCGGGATGGGAAGGCGCCAGCCGACCTCAAGACTGCGTCGGCCGATCCTCGAACCGAGGTGTCGAGGGGCGAAGGGCCATCTGGGAGGCACCGGTATCTGAGCTGCCGCCCCAGGTGGACCCCTGATTCTTTTGTTTTTGTAATTTTTTCTTTGTGTGTAAGCCTTTTAGTAGACTGGCCACCGCACTATTGATGTGGATGAAGAGGCATCTTTTTGAGAATTTTGTCTTGAATTTGTCCAAGTGTCTGGCTCGGCTATAGTCCTTCAATGTGATGCCTTCGTCTTTCAGATCGACGAACTTGATTCGGACACCGCAGCAGCTCGGCGCCGTGCGGAACTGTTCAAGCGGTCTTGCAAAGCTCGTCTCGAGGGCGAGATCGACCTGATCCGAAGAGTTCTGTTCAACGTGGAGAAGAAGAACAGCGAATTACTGGCAGAGGTGCATCACTTGCGGATAGTCGAGGAAGAACTCTCGGCTAAGGAAGAAGAGTTGGCCTCGGCGCTGGCCAAGCGAGACGAGCTCGCAACAAAGGTCGAGCAATTGCAGAGGGTTACAGTTGACAAGAGCATCGAGGTGACCAACTTGCGTCGTATCATATCTGATACCGCTGAGTACCCAGCCTCGGCAAAACTTTCTCGGCTCAAGATATCGGTGAAGGACGACACCTTGAAAGATAGGATCGTCGAGCTTGAGGAGGAGGTTGTTCGTCTAAAACCTCAGCCCGTGAGGATTAACGTCCGCAGTGCGAGCGAGGGATCTCCTTCTACGAGCTCGCGACTCGTCCCCCCGTCACAAGTCGAACCGCGGCCGATGCCCAAAGTGGCGTAGCGGTTTTCTCGAGTGGAGCCTCAGTCGGAGCCACCGTTTGAGTTAGCGGCGAAGAGGCGTCTCGGTTCGTCAGCCTAGAGACGAGCTCGGAGGTTAAGCGGCGCCGGCCCCAAGTGTCTGAATCGGAATGTCCCCGTTCCGAAGAGGTGTTGATAGAGTTGTACTGGGCACTTGAGTTTTTGTAACGCCTTTTTGTATTAACCTTGCCTTGTAAAATTATTAAGTTGTTTTAATAAAATTGGAGTTCGTCTGCTCATTGTTGTGCCGTAGTTACTCTCTTTTGAAACGAACCATAAGAGCCAATAGTTAGCTCCTTTTATTCGTTCTAGCTGTAGAATTTTTGTTCTTGCTCGGGGTGTGCCGAGGTCTCTTTGCTTTTCGATAGTTAGGTAGCTCAGATTTATGGCCGAGCTACGTGGCTTAATCTGGCGGTGTATCATGATCACGGTGCAAATCACGAGACCAGAGGCTCAAATTTCGAGAAAACGTTATCTTGTCGTTTTGTGGGGACGTGACGCAATCTGAGCCGTTCATCACGTTCTAGCACAAATTTTGAGACAATCAGACGGTGAAGCTGGCTCGGCAGTTTTTTTCTCCATATGTGGAGGTCGGTACCTCGTCCGCTCGGTTCGGTGACTTGGTAGTTTCGCCTCTGCCCATAGCAGCTCGGTAGCTCGGTGTTCTTAACGAAGCAGAGTCGAGCCAAGTGTTGGACTCCGAACTCATCGTTAGAGTTTGTTCAACGGTTGTGGGAGCAATTCCGAATGGCGAACCACTTCTAGCTCGCTTAAGAGCGAGCTTGCGAAGAGGAGTCGAGCCAAGTATTGGACTCCGAACTCGTCGTTAGAGTTTGTTCAACGGTTGTGGGAGCAATTCCGAATGGCGAACCCCTTCTCGCTCGCTTAAGAGCAAGCTTGCGAAGAGGAATCGAGCCAAGTGTTGGACTCCGAACTCGTTGTTAGAGTTTGTTCAACGGTTGTGGGAGCAATTCCGAATGGCGAACCCCTTCTAGCTCGCTTAAGAGCGAGCTTGCGAAGAGGAATCGAGCCAAGTGTTGGACTCCGAACTCGTTGTTAGAGTTTGTTCAACGGTTGTGGGAGCAATTCCGAATGGCGAACCCCTTCTAGCTCGCTTAAGAGCGAGCTTGCGAAGAGGAGTCGAGCCAAGTGTTGGACTCCGAACTCGTCGTTAGAGTTTGTTCAACGGTTGTGGGAGCAATTCCGAATGGCGAACCCCTTCTAGCTCACTTAAGAGCGAGCTTGCGAAGAGGAGTCGAGCCAAGTGTTGGACTCCGAACTCGTCGTTAGGGTGAAGAGTAAAAGCAGAGAGATACAAGCAATTTTACAAGTAAAATTTGAAAAAACTTTCTTTATTGATAACTAATAGTTGGCTGCTTCTAAGTTGCGAGCCGTTATTACATGAGAGAAATAAAGGAAAAAATACAAGTAAAATGAGAGGAACAGGTACGACATCCCAGAATACTTAGAGAGGCGTCAATGCTCTCTCTTGGTATTTCAAAATATGGTCGGCATTCCAAGTCCTGGGGATCTCTCTGCCTTCGAGGTCTTCTAGTCGATATGTCCTGGACCGAACTACTTTGGTGATCTTGTAGGGTCCCTCCCAATTTGGGACTAGTTTACTCTTCTGACCAGGAAAAGAGATTGCTAACTTTCTGAGGACCAAGTCCCCTTCTTTGGGGTCGGTAGGACGGACTCTCTTATTGTACGCCAACTCGATCCTCCTCCGATAACTCTGTTGGCAGATTGATGCTCTTTCCCGTAACTCGTCGACCAAGTCTAAGTTTGCCCGAAGTTCTCTGGCATTCTGTTCTTCTTCGAAGACAAGAAGGCGAGGAGCCAGTGGGATCACAGCCTCGGACCCATAGGTGATGTTGAATGGCGACTCTCCTATGGGGGTCCGTTTCGTGGTGCGGTAGTTCCACAGCACGTTAGGGAGCTGATCGACCCATAAGCCTTTAGAGCACTTACTTTTCTTAATACTGGAGAGGATCTGTCGGTTCGCATTCTCCACTTGACCATTCGACTGTGGATGGGAGACGGAGGAGAAACGTTGTTGGATGACGAGGTCTTCACATAGAGCTCGAAAGGCAGCCCCAGTAAACTGGGTTCCGTTGTCTGTTATGAGGACTCGAGGGACACCAAATCGGCAGATAACGTTCTTCCAGAAGAACTGAAGTACTTTGTTCCCGGTGATTGTGGCCAAGGGCTCGGCCTCTATCCACTTCGAGAAGTAGTCGATTGCCACGACTAAAAATTTGAACTGGCCGGGAGTTGGTGGAAGTGGCCCTAGTAAATCCATCCCCGACATTGCGAAAGGGATAGGACTTGATAGGGAGGTTAGTGGAGCTTGTGGGAGGCGACGGACATTGGAGTATTTCTGACAAGAGCTGTATCGCCGAACGTGTAGTTCGGCGTCTTGAAGGAGAGTGGGCCAGAAATATCCATAATTCAACACTTTTCGGGCTAGGGATCTGGACCCTGAGTGTCCCCCACCGATGCCTTCGTGGAGCTCTTACAGAGCGTAATCGGCTTGTTCCGGGGAGAGGCATCTCAAATAAGGCCTGCCGTCTACTTGTGTGAAGGAGCGCTTGTATAGGATGCCCTCGATAAGTGTGTATCGCTCTGCTCGGGTTCTCACTCGGCGAGCTTCTTTAGGGTCTTCAGGGAGGAGCCCGTCCCTTAGGAATTCTACCAGGGGTTTCATCCAGTTATCTTGAAGCAGGTTTGGTAGCGACTCCACCGAGTCGAAAGTTTCATCCTCTATACTTGGCTTCAGGAGCACCTCGATCAAGACGGTCTACTCTAGACCTTGGAGGGAGGAGGAGGCTAGCTTGGAGAGGGCATCGGATTGGGAATTCTCTTCTCGGGGGATTCGCTGGATGAGAGCTTCTTCAAATAGGGCGATGAGATTCCTGACCTTGGCTAGGTACTTAGCCATTCAGTCATCTCGTGCCTCGTACTCGCCTAGGACCTGATTTACGACCAGCTGAGAGTCGCTAAAGATCCGGAGGCGCTGCGCCCCTGCATTGCGAGCCATTCTGAGGCTGGCTATGAGTGCCTCATATTCTGCTTCATTGTTAGAGGCCTTGAAGTTGATCCGGAGGGAGTATTGGAGGATGAAATCATCTGGGCCAGCCAGAATGACCCCGGCTCCGCTTCCCTCGTTACAAGAGGACCCATCTACATAAACCAACCAGATAGGTGGTCCCTTCATAGCTTGGCTGACCTCGGGGATGGTACTTTCAACTATGAATTCTGCTAAGGCCTGAGCCCTTGATCGCGGTCCGAGGCTGATACGTTATATCATGCTGGCTCAGCTCGATAGATCACTTCATGAGGCGACCGGAGGTCTCTGGTTTGTGGAGAACTTGCTTCAGCGGTTGGTCGGTAAGAACGACCACCGAATGAGATTGGAAATATGGGCGAAGCTTTCTTACGGCCATGACTAAGGCGTATGCCATCTTCTCTATCCTCGGGTAGCAGAGCTCGGCATTCCGGAGTACCTTGCTCACGTAATAAATGGGCTTTTGAGTCCTATTTTCTTCCCTCACGAGGACGGCACTGAGGGTCTGCTCGGAGGCTGCTAAGTAGAGGTAGAGGGTTTCCCCGGGAACAGGTTTGCTGAGGAGAGGAGGATTGACTAGGTAAGCCTTCAGCTGATCGAATGAGTCTTGTTGCTGCTGACCCCACTCGAAGCCTTTAGTCCCCCTGAGAGCCTTGAAGAAGGGAATACACTTCTCCCCTGACTTGGAAAGGAAGTGCCCTATGGCTGCCAGGCGACCCGTTACTTCTGAACCTCTTTAACATTCTTCGGGGGAGCCATGTCTAATATGACTTTGATCTTCTCGGGGTTGGCCTCGATTCCTCTTTGGCTGACCATGAAGCCTAGGAATTTTCCCGACGAGACTCCGAACGCACACTTGTTCGGATTGAACCTCATATCGTGCTTTCTGAGTACATCGAACGCCTCCTGCAAATCGGCCACATGATCAGCCCCGTGGATGCTCTTCACAAGCATATCGTCAACATACACCTCCATATTTTGGCCGATTTGTGCTTGAAAAACCTTGTTGACGAGGCGTTGATAAGTGGCACCTGCATTCTTCAAACCGAAGGGCATTACCCTGTAGCAGTAGAGGCCCTGATCGGTTACAAAGGAGGTCTTCGGGATATCTGGGGGAAACATACGAATCTGATTGTAGCTCGAGAAGGCGTCGATGAAGCTGAGGAGTTCATAGCCCGAAGTGGCGTCGATCAAAGTATCGATACTTGGAAGAGGGAATGGATCTTTGGGGCATACTTTGTTGAGGTCGGTAAAGTCGATACGAATCCTCCAGGTCCCATTGGACTTCTTCACCATCACTACATTCGAGAGCCATTCGGGATAATTGACCTCTTGTATGAACCGGGCCTTCAAGAGCTTGTCCACCTCCTCTTTTATAGCTTGCTGGCGCTCGGGAGCGAACTTGCGCCTCTTCTGTCGGACCGGTTTGGACCCCGGGGCGATGCTGAGGTGGTGGACTAAAAGCTCTTCGAAAATTCCGGGCATGTGTGCGGCCGACCAAGCAAAGAGGTCGCGATTCCTTTGGATGCACTGGACTATGTCGGAGCATAGGGCAGATGGGAAGGTCTTGCTAACAAAGAACTTTCGGCTCAGATCCTGCTCAGAGAAGAGCACTTCCTCTAACTCATCCACCTGGCTCAGACGTCGGTCGGACAACATCTTGGGGGATTTCAACAGTTTCAAGGGAGAGGACTGGACCTATAGTAAAGGTCATGTAACATTTGCGGGCTGTTTCCTGATTGCCTTTTACTTTCCCTACTCCTGCCCAAGTGGGGAATTTCATCTTGAGGTGATAGGCGGAAAGAACGGCTTCGAGAGCGGCTAAGCCGGGCCGACCCAAAATGACATTGTAAGCTGCAGGGACATCCACGACCATAAAGTCCATCGACTCCGTTCGGGTAGTAGAAGTTTTACCGGCGGTTACGTCGAGGGTGATCACCCCTTCAATAGTCACTGGCACTCCCATGAACCCATGGAGCGTGTAGCCGGTGGGCTTAAGTCTGTCCCGGGATAGTTTGAGGCCTTTGAAAGCGGCGAGGAAGAGGATGTTAACGGAGCTGCCATTGTCCACTAGGATCCTTTCCACTTTAAAGTTCGCCATATGGAGGTTGATGACGAGTGCATCACAATGGGGCGTTCGGACACCCTCAAGGTCTTCATCTGAGAATGTGACGGGCACTCCGAGGCCTTTAGGAGGAGGTGTGGCGCAAACTGAATTAACTTCCCTAATAAACGCCTTTCGAGAGGAGTTGGAGGAGCCCCCCATTGGGCCCCCATGAATGAGGTGCAAGACACGCTCCTCTTCGAATTCAGGCGTTTCATCGCGTTCAGGACGCTTGTTAGCCCCCCGAGGCGGGGGAGGAAAATCGGATCGGTCCTTTCTCACGAACTTGGTTAGCTGACCCCTCTGGATGAGGGCTTCTATCTCGTTTTTCAAGACCCGACAATCATTGGTATCGTGGCCATGGTCCCGGTGAGAGCGGCACCACTTCTCTTTATCTCTCTTCTTACCAGGGGTGTTCATTTTTTGTGCAGGGGGCAGCACCCCTTCCTTCTCAACTTCCATGAGAATTGTGGAAATGTTGGCGTTAAGATGAGTGAACTTTTCGAATCTGGGGGGAGGTCGGCGCTGTCCGCCATTGTCCTTCTGGAGCTTCTTGGCGCCTTCTTCTTCTGTTCCCTTTCTCTTGGACCCGGAGGAAGGCCCCTCAAAGTTGGGGCGGTGCTCAGCTTCCTCGGCCCGAATATACTTTTCGCTCCGGAGGAGGAGGTCAGAGAAGTTCTGTGGGGGCTTCTTGGCCAGGGAGGAGCGGAGGCTGGAGTTGAGGACATTGGATTGAAATGCTGCTGTAGCGACCGACTGGTCGAGGGATGCTATGGACCTGGCTTTCGCTGTGAACCTTTTCACATAGTCTCTCAGCTTCTCACCCTTCTTCTGGTTGAGGTAGAGTAGCGAAATGCTAGTCTTCTCAGTTCGGCGGCAACTCACGAAGTGGGTGACAAAGAGGGTCTCAAATTGCTAGAAGGAGAATATTGAGGATGGGGCAAGGCGAGAGTATCATTCTCGAGCCGGACCCTTGAGAGTAGCGGGGAAGGTCTTGCACAGCAGAGCATCGGAAGCTTGATGGATGAGCATGAGGGTCTTAAAGCTTTCGATGTGATCGACGGGGTCAGACTCCCCAGAATAAGTCTCGAATTGAGGAGGTTTAAAGCCAATTGGTATGGGTGTGCCTCCATTATGGTTCGGGAAAAAGGAGGTCGACTCGGACGAAGGGTCCTTCCTCTAAGCTCTTCTTCTCTGTCTAACTGACCCAAGCGCCTCTTCATTTCGTGGAGACGGCGGTAGACAGCATCATCCCTTCGACGGTTATCAACCAAGCCTCTATACTCGTCTTCGTACGAGGGAGAGCGGGGGCTACGATGACGATAGCTCCTGGAGCGGTGAGGACTTGGAATGTGCTGGGGATTGCTAGGAGCTGGGGGAGGAGTTAGGGACCGTCGGCGGGGACTTCGGACCGAAGGAGGAGTGGAAATCCTTGGAGCATTGGTGTTGTTGGGTCGGAGATTGAGAGCTTGTAGGATGGTTGCTTGGAATTGCTGGAACTCGGCACGAGTGATGGGTGCCTCATCGTTCCTCGGATGCTGCCAACCGGCTGGGAAATGGGGTCTTCTCCTGTGATGCTCGGGGGGACTCTCTCCGCCCTCTTCGGGTGGAGGACCTTCTGTAGTCTCGGCGGTGAGGAGATCGCTCATCTGGATGTTGTTGGCGGGAGGTTCCCTTTCGGACCCGTCTCTCATCCAGACAGTGGTGAAGATCCTCATCCTTCTGCCGATTGAGGATGGTATTGCGAAGGTCGGAAGCTCGGGGATTGCGGGAGGTCATAGAATCCGTAGAGGCATTGTGTACTGAGACGTAGTCCTAATGGAGAGGTTGCTTCTACGACTTGGGACGCAAGACCCCTGCACCGACATTTTGAGGACCGGGGGGACCCTCAGGAGGTTGCTGATTCTGAAAAGGAGGCTGGTCCTGTTGGAGAGGGTCCTCTGCTTGAGGAGGAAGTTGCCCCCGCTGCTCAGCGGGTTGGATGGGGACTTCCTGTTGCTGATCGACGGGGTTGGGTCCACGGTTGGACCCTCTGGACCTTACTTTCCTAGGAGACATGGCTGGAGAAGATCTGACCAACGAGAAGAGGAGAGGCTGCTATTCGTTTGATTCCCACAAGCGGCACCAATCTGTTACCGCTAAATCTAGTGTGGGGGCAAACAGATAGTATTTGTGGATTCTTGGAAAACCTGAATAGCAAACCTGAACCTGATCCGCCGGAGTTCGACCGCTGACTCCCGCCGTTCACCTGCAAAAAGTGCGAGACACCGGGGTTGATCCCGGCGACGCACCCTCCGACACAAGTCAATAATCAGGAAGATTATGAAAAAGCGTAAATTGGCAAAAGATTGATTACCTCTTAGTGGAGATGGATGGGGGGTATTTATAGCCGCCGTAGGGGTCAGATTAGGAATGTAATCCCTGTGGTCAGATAAGGAATGTAATCCCTAATCCCCAGTGAAAGGATAGATATGAATCAGGATCGTTGATTAGGATTAATTAGAAACCCTAATTCTATCCTGCTGGACTGGGTTTATTTTGGGTTGGGACCCGTACCCAGTTGAGGTGGATCCGTTCGTGGGTTATTGGGTCTTTTGGGAAAAAGACCCAGGAATTACCATTTTACCCCTAGGCTTTGAGATTCGTTCCTGATTTGGACGGTTCCGATTTAACCCCATTTTTAGCCATATCAAATTACAACAAAAACTAACATACAATTTTTTTTACCTATTTAAAACATGCAACGCACGTGCGAATTTAATTTTTAATATTTTTAACATCAAACATAAACGTATGCTACACATACAACTCAAAATCTACTTATAAACATGTGTATTATACGTACAAATCGTAGCTTTTTCTTCATAATATATTTCTCAATTACGTACAACGCACATCCAACTCCAAAACTATTTCTTCACATATATCGCACGTGAAAATCTTTCAACTCTAATCAAAATGTGCATCGCACGTGAAAAATACTAGTATATATATATATATATATATATATATATACTACTATAATGGGAGAAGGCCTTAGTCCTTAACCCAACACGTGGGCCTTAGTCCTTAACCCAACCCGTGCAACGCACGTGTTGGTAAATTTTTTTTTTGCCCTTTTCATTTCCCCCCACCAAAAAAAATTTCCCCACGTGCAAATCACGTAATTTTTTTCCCCTTTTCATTCCCCCCTCAAAAAAAAAAATTCTCACGTGCAAAGCACGTGTATAATACTAGTATATATATATATATATATATATATATATAGAGAGAGAGAGAGAGAGAGAGAGAGAATTAAATAAATAAAGGAGTGGGAATTTGAATTTGTGTTTTGGGAGAAACTTTTAAGGGAAAATGTGTTTTGTGAGGTTAGATATGGATCTTTGATTTTTGGGGGATTGAAGGAGAGCCACTTGATAGCTTTCTTTGTGTTTTATTATATATATAATCAGACCGATACAGCATATGAAAAGCCTTGTAAACAGTAAATCAACAATTATGTAGCTCAAATTTGAATAGTATTACAATAATTAGTTGTGAATAAAGTTTGAATAGTATTACAATAATTAGTTGTGAATAAAAATTCATGTTTCCATATATATATATATATATATATATATATATATATATATATATATATGGAAACATGAGAGAGAGAGAGAGAGAAATAATTAAATAATTAGATTTGCCCGTGGGCACGTGCCTACGGCATGTCTTCAGAACGATACAGTATATGAAAAACTTTGTAAACAGTAAATCAACAATTATGTAGCTCAAGTTTGAATAATATGACAATAATTTGTTGTAAATAAAAGTCCATGTTTCCATAAAAGCCAAGGATTTGAATTTGTTTTTTGGGAAAAAAAATGTGTTTTGTGATTAGATCTGGGCCTTTAATTTTAGAGAGATTGAAGGAGAGCCAGTTGATAGCTTTCTTTGTGTTTTATTATATAGATGGAGTCGAAAAAAAAAAAACTTCATCTAGCACAGGGGGCGGGCTTTGTGGAAAGTTGCACTCGCGCGCGCGCGTGTGTGTGTGTGTGGGTGGGGGGTGGTTTGAATCCCCTTGTCCTTCATAGCCCCGTCTATGATGAAGCGCTCAAACAATAAAACAAAAAAGGTATCAATAAAACAAAAAAGATATAGAGGCTTTAATAAGTTTGACTTCATTGGAGAACTTTGGACATTTTTCCCCGAAAAAAACCTATTTGGTTACCAATAAGGTTAGATTAATTATAACATTACGACGAACAGTACTAGATTTTGTTACCATGTGGTTAGGTGATGAGATGATCTCGTTTGATCACCTACTGGATTAGGCTAGCTCAGCTTAAACAAAAGCATTTGATTTAGAGCTATATAAATCTTTCAATCCTTTGTCTCCTTAAGACATCTGGCGTCTTTTCTTTTATTGGACTTCCGATTATATCCTTAAAATGAGGGTTTGGACAATTAATTGTTTGCTTTTGAGAAGATGAGACCCAAAGGTTTGAGAACTTGGTTTTGGTTTAGGTTTTGGATTTTTAATAAATCATACGTTTCACAAGGTTTCATTATTCGTATATTTGTAGGCATAGAAACACATGAAGGGAAAAAAAAATATTTAAATATGAAGGGATATTTGTATACTTCAACTGTACTGCCAAACAATAGATATACATGTGGATAGAATCCATTTTATAGCAATGAGAGCGCTTCAGTCGTACGGTATTCTGCCCTTTTTTTAGTTTTTTTGCTACAGTAGAAAGCTATATTTGAGAAGAGATATACCAATATGCATATTATAGCGATCAAAACATGACATATTTTTTACTATTTTAATCCATCAGACGAAACATCATATTTCGTCCCAAATATTTTATAATATTTTTTTAGGATCGGACGAAGCATTTCGTCTGATGAAATTAGAATTTTTTTATAATTAAAAAACCCAAAAAAAAAGAAGCTCGTCCAGAGGTCTGGATTGCAAAACTTTTTATTTTTTGGGATTCAATGGATTGAATTGCATATGATTTTTCGTGGATTATTAATTGGGACATTAGATTTTCTATGAATTATTGATCGACTCATATGATTTTCTATGGATCACTAAACCAAACGGGAAAAAAATCCAAATAACCCGAATGAAACATTAGAGTCGAATGAATGAATGTTTCGTCCGACGATTTTTTTTTCTCTCCGACGAATCATATTTCGTCTACACAATATATATATATATATATATATATATATATATATATATATATATATATATCCTTCTTCCGTTGCAAACGCTACTGTAGCGTTTGCAAACATGCACACCACTTAGCCCGTCATTGGGGATGACGGGCTAAGTGGTGTGCACGCGTTTGCACGACATTTGCGTTTGCAACGGAAGATAGCCCATATATATATATATATATATATATATATATATATATATATATATATATATACACACACACACACACGATTCAGACAAAATAATTATAAAAAAAATTCAGACGAAACATCACGTTTCGTCCGATCAATTTTTCATCTCCTGTGCTATTTTTTAGCATTTCATAACTGCAGTGAAACCACGAATTGCTATTTCTATTTATCCATTTTGTAATATTTTAGCTTGGACGACTGTAGATGGTCTTATGAGTTTTAATTTCAATTTTAATTTTTTTCCCTAGTATTATTATCTATGTGAAAGTTTACCTAACATTATATTTTATTTTACATTTTTAATTACAAGGTGGTAAAATGAAAAAATAGTATGAAATAAAGATTTTAATAGTGAGTGCTTACGAGGATCGGCTCCAATCCAACAAAATTTGACCAGATCCAAAAAGTCATATGAATATTGGGGGTCAGTTTTAAAGGGACTCCACCAGACCCAATACCCTCACTTATTTTTATTTTTTCTTAGACAAGGCCCGAACCCCTAATCCCCCTCCTTGTAGCAACGCAAAAGCAAAAATGGCAACGATGAACAGAAAGAAGACAGAAGAAAAATAAAAGGGCAGAACTAACAACACTTGAAGGGAGATCCCAACATTATAGATCCCTCAATTATTCTTTTTCATTTTATACTTTGTATTCCTTGAATATACTTTCAGCTTGTTTAGTTTTCCTCCTTTTCATGTTTTGGCAAATAGCAAGTCCCCACCCCTTCTTGTACCGGATTCGTCAGCATCCCTATCTAACACACAAACACACTGTTTTAAATTTTGGCTAGTACAGCAAAAATTTTGTTTCACCTTAACTCGCCGATACGAAATCACATATTTTATACTGTATATCGTTTTGAAACAAAATGTATAGATTTTGACCGAAATTGCCGAAATATCGGCCCAAATAGACACTAATGTAATTGTAAATATATAACTTTTTTATTGTTTTACTTTTTATATACAAGTCTTTCAATATAGTATCTTAAGCTAAAATAATGTGAAGATTTCGTCTCTATATTGTTTATGTATATATACAAAGTATAGGAGTAAGAATAAGTACATATACACAAAAGGGATCAAGCTAGTTCAGCTTACAACCCCTGCTGAACTCTTGATCCCAAAATGAAGCTTAGTAGTCTAGATTTACCAAAGTAAAATTCATTATAGTACCCAAAAAACAAAATCCAAAAGACAGTAAATAACTAGTACTGGGGCGGAGCTCAACCCGAGCAACTATCTTCTCCACTTCCCGCCTGATCAATTCTAGGCAGAACCTGCTTGAGGAGGACATCTTGAGCGCCAGCCATTTCCACTTCGCGTACAAGTTGCTACTACTTCTTGCTGCTCTCGAATCCATCTATCCAAGATCGAAACCAAAAGATTGGATTAGAAATAATTTTCCTTGGTTGGAAAATCTTTGAAGAAAAAATGCGATCATTTCTAGCCAGCCAGATGCTCTAACAGATTGATATTGTGAGTAGGTGCCATGTGTGTCAGTGTACATGAGTCCCAAAGCACCATGAAGTAAAGCATTCATGCAAATCAGCAGACAAAGTGTGAATGTGGAAGAGTGTAGTGAAGAAGGTCCAAGTGTTAATGGCAATTGGGCATGCAAAGAAGATGTGGTAAGCCGTCTCGACAGGACATGCACAAGTGTGTCTCCCAACCTGTAACGCCCCGATTTCCAGTAACTGGAAAATCGAGACATAAGCCAGAATCTTTTCTTCAATTAGTCACAATACACAGAACAACAGGAAAATTTAAAACTTTTTATTCAACACAAAATGTTTTACAAGTCTGAATGTTATGCAACTGTAATACATTAAAACAGTGTTACAATAATACCTTTACAATCCTAAGTATTACAACTTTTAACAATTTACGTCAGAGTACAATGAATGAAGAACACCACTTGGTAATTCCCACTTGGGTACTTTTCAACAATTAGATAATCAACAAAAATATTACAGCGGAACTTAAATGACATCGACTCCTCGCTTTCCTTGCCTTGAGTCCTCCTGAATCTCGCACATGTACTTCTGCGATCTAGTACCTATTGAAGTGGGGACGTCAGTATTCGCTGACGCTTTAAGGCTGATAACTAGCAGCAAATCTCCCAAAACAAACATACAACCATGGCAAATGTGTCAGTGTAGTTTAAGTGTTCGTTAGTGCTATGACTAGAATCTAATGCAATATCAACTAAGGCTAGGATGCTCCTATTCTAATGTAAGTCCGAAACAGTATGCAGCCCATACTACATACGCCCCATCTCAAGCCGTTTCTTCATATATAGGGATTTGAACCCGCGCCATGTATTCTACTTTGGTACTCATCCTGTTCCTGACATAATACTACATGACTGGCGAAGTTGCAGGTACGGTCTAGTTCCATTACTGCAGTCAATAGTGGTGTCCTTGTTTGTCACTATTACCCAGTCGCACCGGACCCCACTCAAAAGCCAACACGAACTACAAGATACTTTTCAACCTTCTTCCGTGCCCCCAACTAGTCATGAGAAGGCATAGAACCTGACGGAATCGTAGGGTCTATTTCCCTAGAAAACCCTCTCATTCTTATCATGGCACATTCAGGAATTAACAATCAAGATACGAAACCCGTGCTCCCAACTTGTCATGAAAAAGCACCGCCTGCAGTGTTCTAAATGGCGTTCGCCTCGGACTCCTAGGCGCGCTCAAATGGAGGAGAACGAACCGCCTTTGCATTAGGCAGTGGTATAGGCGGTTAGAGGCGATTAAGCGTCCGTCTTGTTGAGTAGCGTCCGTCTTGTTGAGTAGGCGTCCACCTATGTCCAATGCTCAGGCATTTTTTATTTTCTAAAATTTTAAATACAATAAAATAACACAAAAAAAAGAGAACTATTATTAATCTATTAATCTGTTGTATAATATGTATGGATCTTTAATAGTAGTGGATTTTTTTTAAATTTCTTTGTATTATTGGTGATGGATTGCACATATTACACCTATTAAACATATTAAAATAGCACATGTTACACATATTACACATATTGGCATATTGCACATATTACAATTGAACAATTATTTTTTTTAATTGCACGAGGAAGCTTTTTTTTATGCATAAACACTTTTTAAGTACACATTACACAAGAATACGATGAATATTT
This sequence comes from Hemerocallis citrina, assembly GCA_017893485.1. Classification (NCBI taxonomy): domain Eukaryota; kingdom Viridiplantae; phylum Streptophyta; class Magnoliopsida; order Asparagales; family Asphodelaceae; genus Hemerocallis; species Hemerocallis citrina. The sequence continues at coordinate 45,697,165 of CM030367.1, forward strand.
GCAATTGGATTGCATGATTATACTTACGATTAAAGAATAGGGGCTAAAATTAACTAAATCTGCAAAATAAATTCAACCGCCTAGGCGCTGCCTAGGCACCCTAGGCGCTAGGCACCCCTTGACCGAACCTGCCACCGTCTAACGCCGTTTACAACCTTGACCGCCTGTATCCCTTTGACAGGGGAATACATCCCAATAACACCACCTAGTGTCAACCTATAGGAGAGGTTGGATTATAGGGTATCACCCCTAACACCAACTCTCACCTTTTGACAATTCATAGATAAAATAAAAATGGTTAAGTAACTGTTACTACCCTAACGATGTCACTAACCCTAACCAAACAAGCGAGACATGTCACTGTGCTTCCAACTAGACATGAAAAAGCACCGTATGTGTGTCCCTCTTCTAACCAAACAAGCGAGACACGGCACTGTGGTTCCAACTCGGTATGAAAAAGCACTGTACGTGTCCCTCTTCTAACCAAACAAGTGAGACACAACACTGTGCTTCCAACTCGTCATGAAAAAGCACCGTACGTGTCCCTCTTCTAGAGAGTGCAACAATTAACCTGTCTTAACCCAGACTTCACAAGATCTCATCGAATCCACTCATAGCCTACAATACCTACATACGAGCCAAATAAGCTACATATAAGACCAACCGTTACATACGGCCCAGGTGAGCCACGTATGAAACAACTACATACAATGACCATACTAGAATCAACCTAGAAGCAACAACACGCACTTGCTAGCAAAGTTTGTTCTTCTATAATTAGAAGCAACCGAAGAATCTACTAACATTCTAAATTAGGCGTTCTACCAATGAGAAGCCCAAAAGCGACATAACAACCTTTATCAAGCTAACAATTATTAGTGACCTTCCCCAACCCTTATTTTCCATGAAGGCGGAGAGTGTTCACATGATACGGTCCAATCTTAAGTAGAACCTCATACAACAAAAATCCACGGTTTCTTTTCCCAAATTGAACTAGAACTACATGCAACTAGATTCTTGGGTTCTTTCTCAAGTTTGAGCTAGAATCACCTAGAAGCTAGGTGCATGGGTTCATGGGTTCTCCCTAATCCTTCACTACAATACTACCATGTACAATTCAAGCATGGTTTCTTTTATCTAGAAAGCTACAATATACCATTCAATCATGCATGGCTCTTGAATCTAGAACAACTAAGTAATCGTAACATGGGTTCCTCTTAGGGGATTAGCTACAACGACCTCACAACTCAATATTGCAACTACAATATGATTGGTTCTTCACTAACGCTACAACCACCACATGCTAGTTCTTTACTAACACAATTTACTATAACGTGATAGTTCTTCACTAACACTATAACTACAATGTGATAGTTAATACTACAACTACAACATGAAGGTTCTTCATTAACACTACAACTACAACATGATAGTTTCTTTGCTAAGCACTACAACTATAACATGGATATCTACCATTACTTTATACAAGAATGGTTACTACTTATTTAAGCATGGACTTTACTCACACTTAAGCATGAATGTCTCCTACTTTAAGCATGTATATCTACTACCCACTCTAAGCATGGATCTTCACTACTTAAGCATGGATGGTCACTACAACTCAAGTATGGATATAACTTAAGTAGAAAGCTACTATAAGTTTAAAGCATGAATAGCTACTAGATTTAAGCATGGATATCTCCTACTACTTTAACATGGTTAATTGCTACAACTTATCCATGAGTATTAACAATTTAGCATGGTATACAACAAAGCATGATTTTCTTTAGTACTTTAACCTACAACAATTAGCATGGTATACAACCTTAAACATCATTCTACAACAATCTCAAGCATGGTAGGAACCTACAACAATCTTAAGCATGGCATACTACTTAAGCATTCCTACAACAATCTTAGGCATGGTAGGTAATTTAAACATCAATCCTACACATTCCTAAGCATGGTATATGACTTAGCATGAATCTACAATATTCTAAACATTGTATACTACTTAAGTATCAACCTAAGCATGATACACCTTTTAAGCATGAACCTACAACATTCTAAACATGGTATACTACTTAAGTATCAACCTAAGCATGGTATACATTTTAAGCATGAACCTACATCATTCTAATTATGAACCTACATTATTCTAAACATGGTATACTACTTAAGTATCAACCTAAGCATGGTATACATTTTAAGCATGAACCTACAACATTCTAAACATTGTATACTACTTAAGTATCAACCTAAGCATGGTATACATTTTAAGCATAGATAAACATGAGTTCTCTACTACAATCCCTACAACATGCATACAACATAAGCATGAACTTACTACAACTTAGCATGAATGATTACTATACTTAAGCATGGATATCTTCTACTACTTAAGCATGGCATACAATGTAGGTATGAATTTCTTTTCTACCTTATCCTACAAGAAATTAAGCATAGTAGATAGCATGAGTATCAATCCTACAACAATCTAACATGGTCCATAGCTTTCCTACAACAATCCAAACATAGTATATAATTTCCTACAATTAATCTAAGCATGGATATTTATTTTAACTTAAACATGAAAAATTTCTACAGCTAAGCATGGATAAATAATACAACCTAAACATGGATACTTACTTCAATCTAAGCATGGATACTAATATTTATCTACAACAAAATAAACATGGTCTACAACATAGTATGAGTTCCTACAACAAATTAGACAACTTAAGCATGGATCCTTTACTACAACCCCTACAATAATTCAAGCATGAAAATACAACATACACATGGACTTCCTACAACAATCTAAACATGGATATCTACTACAATTTAAGCATGGACAATTTCTATACTTAAGCATGGATAGCTACTACTATTTCAAGCAGATCTTTATGATTCTACTACTAAGCATGGATATCTTACAAAGATATTACAAGGCTACTTCTTTTTTAAAAAAAATACAAGCTTTGAAATAATACAAAAAATTTAACTTTGTGAACTACAATTCCTACATCACACAAAAATCTACTTTTCTACAATTTACAAATCCATCTACCTTTTATAAACTAGGAATTAGCAAGAATTGTTATTTAATAAGTTAGAGAGAAAGAAACAAATAAAAGACTTTATTCATTAAGGTTGTCAAGTTCCATAACCCAAAAGAATGGTTATATAAATAAATCTTCATATGCCTTTGTCCCATAGTCCAAGTTGTATGTTCTACAACCCAAAAATGGGTATGTACACAAGTCCATATGCAATGTGTATGAGTCCAATGTCAAGTCCTACAATCCAAAATGGGTGTATGCACAATCCTCCATATGCTAGGTTCATTAGTCCAAAATAATAATAACAAGAACAACAATTACAACCATCAAAAGTTCAATCTTTATGTTCTCCATTAATTAGTTCTACCCTTTACTTTCATTCATGAGGTTCTTTCTTTGTCCATACAAATGTTAGCTCAAGTTGCTAACATAACAACATACCAAAACAAAAAAAACAACAACACAACACCCAAAAAGAACAAGAACAACATAAAACAAAAGAAACAATACACACATAAACTTGGAGAAACCCCCACCTTAGTTTCTTGTTGGAAGGACTAGCCTATGCAAACCTTCTCCTTCCCCTTAGCTCTTAAGAACTCCTATGGAAACCTACAATAAAAACTCTCCTATTAGTAGTTCTCTCTTTCTTTTCCCTTTTTTTTTTTTTTGTCTTTGTAAAATGAGACAAGAGTGAAGGGAGAGGGTATTTATAGGATGGAGAGAAGGTGGAGAATGCTAAATCACCAAGGCAATTTTGCAAAAACCCCCTTCCCTAAAAAAAGGGAAGGCCATACCTAGGTGAGGTGGAGGTATGGTGAAACATGGTGAGGTGGGGGAGAGAGATCTTCTAGAAGAGAACTCTCTTAAACTCTTATGCACACTTAATCCTAGGTTTAATCCCTTTATCAAAACCTAACTATCTAATTAGGTTTGTCACGACAAAAGAGAACTATTTTATCCAAAAATACATACCACACAATTTGCACAATGTACTAATTTGGTACAATACACATGTGTATATATATATATACCGAAAATCTTCGCATAATCCGAATAAAAATAATTTAATTTCAAAAATAATAATAAAATAAATTTATACAATGTAATATCCGTCCAGGATATTACACAACCAGCCTTTGTAGCGGAGGAAATCCTTGGAGTTGAGTCTATCCCAACTCAGCTGCCAAATGAAAAATCTTGCATTTCAGGGGAGCTGCGGAAGTCCAGATGGCTTCAAAGTATGGGGATCGGATACCAGAGATGAAGTCGTAGGCTGACTTGACAGTGAAGATTTCTGAGAGTGTGAGCCTCCATGAAAGGGAGTCCCCTGTGTTTAAAGGTTGACAGTCTGCAATTAGATCTAGCAGTCTCCGTTTCTCCTCTCGAATGTTGGGGTTAGAGATGCAATGAAGCCTTGGTCGCAAGTGCCAGATGGTATTGATCCAAGCTCCTTGGGAAAGAACATCCGCATCTAGGTTCCATGCTGCAACGACAATTGTAGGGCACAAGGAGGTTATGTTGTTGCCATTGATCCATCTTGACGTCCAGAATTTGATCTGGTTTCCATTTTCTAGCTTCCAGTTAACATTATGCAAGAATTGCTCGTTGAGAGGGACGATACCTTTCCAGAAGTTTGAAGCATTTGAGGGACATATCAAGCTGTCAGAATTGCCTTTATAGTATAAGTTCCACAGCATTTGGCTAGCAAGCGTGTCTGAAGAGACAATTCTCCCCAACCATGTCATGAGTAGGGCTTCAATGAAAACTTTCAGATCAAGAATTCCAAGTCCTCCCTGTTGCTTGGGTTGGCTGATATTCTTCCACCGCATACATGCCACCCTTCTCACATCAGAGTCGGAACCACTCCAAAAAAATATACTTCGAATCTGATCAATTCTTTTGATCACCCAACTGGGGAAGTCTAAAGAAGGCGGCGAAGTAGACTGGCAAAGCACTGAGTACAGAATTGATAAAGTAATCTCCCACTTCTAGATAACATCTTGTCCTTCCACACCGATAGTCGTCTTTCAATCTTGAGAATGAGTGATTGCCAATCTCTTTTGCTAAGTTTCCCTCTAGTGAGGGGCATGCCAAGGTAGTTAATCAGTAAGCTTTCTTGCTTACAGCCCAGAATGGTCGAGAAAGCTGGCAGCTTCGCTCTTGATTTTTCAAAGTAAATAATGGATGACTTGTTAAAATTTATGGCCAGACCAGAAACATTTGCAAATAGTTGCAGTGCCACTTTGAGGTTAAGAACTTCCTTTACAAAAGAGCAGAGTGTCATCTGCAAATTGCAGCACCGTCAGATTTGCAAGGGAACCCCTAAAAGGAAGAGGAGAGAGCACCATTTCTTCGGCCACTGAAAAGAATCTGAGCAAGCACATCAACAACTAAGATGAAGAGCATTGGCGATAAAGGATCCCCTGCTTGAGTCCTCGTTTGGAGTTGATTAATCTTCCCCCCTCCCCATTCAAGAGAACTGACGATTTTGCCATTCTAACGATCATGTGGATCCATCTGCACCACGCTGGTCCAAAGCCTCTGGCGATTAAAAGTTGATCCAGGAATTCCCAGCTCATAGTGTCAAACGCTTTAGTGAAGTCAATCTTGAACAAAATTGTATCAGAGTTGCGTCTACTGCAAAGGTTGATAGCTTCATGTGCCACACGAAAGCAGTCAACAATTGATTTATCTTTCAGGAAAGCACTTTGTGAGGACGAGACAATAGAGTGGAGGATTGGGCTTAGCCTGTTGGCGAGAATTTTGGTGAAAATCTTGAAGGAGCAGTGTAGCAAGCTGATAAGTCTATAGTCAGAGACGGTATTTGCACCCTCACATTTGGGGATGAGCATGATGTTGGAAAATTTTAATCTGTCTATATCACTGTCCCCTCTCTGCACCGATTGTAGCATGGCAAATAGGTCATCTTTGATAGTGTCCCAAAAGACATGATAAAAACTCATCAAGAAGCCATCAGGTCCCGGTACTTTTTTGCTACTCGTACCAAAAACAACTGTTCTAACGTCCTCCAGAGTGAACGGGGCATCTAAATGCCCTAAGTTGATGTCCTTAGATGGATAGATAGAGTGCCAATCAATCATAAAATCAGACTGAGGAGTTGTACCACAAATCTCCTGAAAGTGATTCTCAAAAGCAGATCTGATAAAAGTGGGAGATGTTAAAGTAGGTCTATTTATTAATACATTTTTTTTTCTTCTAATCAATGCGAATTCAATTTAGCTATATATTTATATTACATTTTCTTTTATATTATGGTTAACTTCTACAAATATTTACCGTGATTGATCCATATCATTAATTATATTATACAATTTATACGATAAATAATATGTAGAACATATAATATATTGTTTAGTAACAATAACAAAATATGTTTATTGAGTGTCCGAAATGAACATTCGAGATCACATTTTTTCGAGATCTCCGATCCGCAACAAAACACCCATGGGCGAAACGAGCCCGAAATCCGAGAGTTAAAACCTTGCACAAACACTTGCAGTTGTTGTTAGTTTTCACTTGTTGACAAAAGCACATGAACCAAATCTTTTCAAAAGTGAGTCTATCTATGAAAGAGAAATTTTTCCATCACGAGCAACAATTTGGATTCTTTTTTTTTTAAGGAAAAGGTGAGAGAAATTTTTCCATCACGAGCAACAATTTGGATTCTTTTTTTTTAAGGAAAAGGTGGAATATGACCACCATATTTTATTAATAAGAAATTAAAGAAATAAACCCAGAGTACTGGGCCAAGTTACAACCTACAGACAGAAAATAAAACATACATGAAGCAACATAACCCGTACAAACAACAAATCCCTCCAACAATCCTAGAGGGTAGGCCGACAAACAAGCTCGGTCCAGCAAAATTGTATGTACGCCAGTTTAGCTTTGTACACTGCCTCCACGGCACATGCACACATACTTGAAACTAGTCTGGCAGGATTTTATCACCCGCCGAGCCCTGCCTTACGGTCCCATGCCCCGCAATCGTGCGATGGGGGGACCCCTTCTACAGGCCCAAGCCCCGTAGCTGTGTTGCAGCAAATAAAATCTTCTTTTTCCTACAAGCGGAATTTTGACACCCGGCAAACCCAAAAACAACACACATCCACCTCACCCTACCACAATCTCCTCCACTCCAGTGTAGTTGAAGGCGTAAGGCGCAACACAATTTCATTACCTCATAAAAAGCCTGAGGCGCAAGGCGCAAGGCGCAATTTGAGGCGTGAGCCTCACTTAACCGAGGCACATTATTACTTATGGGAGTTTTTTAAATTTATAAATAAAATTATATAAACAAGATAACATCATAGCAACAAAATATATCATACAATGACCAAGATGACTGTGTGAGTTATCATTTTTTGTAAAACTACAATGTGTTCCTCTGTAATGTATAACTACAATATGTTTCTTGTCCCAAAGACAAAGTGATACAATGTGTCCCTCTATAAAACTACAATAATATCATGTTAACCTTGAATTCATAGTTTCATATAGTAATGAGCATACAGTATTACAGTAATGAAGATACTTACCATACATCATACAATATCACAGTATTACAGTAATGAGCATACAAGTAATGAGCATACAGTAAAGTTACAATAGTATCATATTAAATATTGCAGTAATGAGCATACAATATTACAGTATTACAGTATTAATAAATAGTAAGGTATTTTGAAATATTATAACAATAGCATAAAGTTAGTCGACCATAAAATTTGGTCATGATCTACACTGAAATATGATGCAGTTTTTTGAATAAGACATGGTTTCATGATTATAGTAAATTATGGAATGAACTAGCTTCACAATTTCGTTTCAAAGTAACTTGTAAAAACATCATAAGCAAAGATAGACGAAAACCCAAAAAAGAAACCATAAAAAGTGTAAAATCAGAACATAAAGAAACCATAATAGGAGTGTAGAGTCTGGAGGCTGAGGAGTAAAAAGGCCGCCGGCGCAGCCGATCTGCTTCCGTTGTAGCCGTTGATCTGTTGTATGTTGTCGTGTCGCCACAGAGCTGCTTCACTATCGCCGCCGATGTTGTTGAGAGGGAGAGGAGATTTATGAGGATGAGTGCAGATTGAGGAGTTAGGGAGGTGGAGATTGAGGTTAGAGTTTGGAATTGGGGATGAGAGAGAATTGGGGGAGTTACGGGATAAGAGAAGGGTTGAAGATGGGTCGGGTTGTGAAGACGGATCGGGTCGGGTCGGGTCGGGTCGGTTATGTTCGGGAGCGCATTTTGCTTAAGGTGCAAGCCTCGAGCCTTTGCTAAGGCACGTCCAGGCGCAAGCTTGAATGTAGCTTCGAACAAAGGGGAGCCTTAACTGAGGCTTGAGGCTCAAACTATTGTTAAGCCTGAACCTTGAGCCTGAGGCTAAGCCTTCAACTACACTGCTCCACTCATCCTACAAATGCGCCAACAACTTCCACAGCCGCTACCAACGAGAGAGCCGTGACGAGGATACCTTCACCTCTCTCACGTTTGTGCTTTCTTAGGCAATTTCTCACTAAACAACTATCTCGCTCCCCCCACCAAAAAAATCACGCTCCAAGCGAGAGTCGTGGAGAGGATACCTTCACCTCTCTCATACTCTTGCTCTCTCAGACAATTTCTTACCACACAGACACACAAAGAGAGATTAACTCATCTCTCTCACAGACTCTCGCTCTGAAACAGAAACCCAAACAACCATAACACAGGACCTCGCACCACGACGGGTGGTGGCATTGTCGATGTGAGGGCTGCTGACGAGGAAGAGGCGACGCTGTAAGAGGCAGTGGCCTAAGCTGAGGAAGCTCAATAGCATGATAGTAGACTCAGTCAAGATTGCACCGACGACATCGTTGGACACCGCGAAAGTTGACACAAGTGAGCGCACATAATGGAGGAACCCTATCTTCAGGGCCCAAGCCCCACAATCGTGCAATAAAACATACTTCACCCTCCACACCACCCACAAAAATACAAACACAACGTATACCTTTTCGCTAAGCTATCGGGGCTGAAGACACCTGAAGTCAGCCATTGTCGAAATGGGAAGCTTGACGCCGGCCATCGTAAGAGTCGACGTGACGAACAAAAGAGGGGGGAGGGCACCACTCACCGTCGCTCAGATCCGAGAAGGTCAGATCTGGGTCTTCTTCCCCGGGCGTGGACACGTCGTCAACGCGAGCTCCCCCACGTGGGATCTCGCCATCTTCGGTGTCCCCGTCTGGGAGAGCGACGTGAGGGGGGGACACTCTCGCCGTCGCCTAGATCAGAGAAGATCAGATCTAGGTCTTCATCCCCGAGCTCAAAGGTGGACGCGGCGTCGGCGCGCGCTCCCCACCGTAGGAGCTCGCCATCTACGGTGTCCCCGACTTCGAAGCGACGTGAGGAAGGCACGGGAGGGGAGCACGATGGGAGGAGAGCACCGTTGAAGGCGATTGGGGACGACGACGGGGGCCATTGCATCGGGCAGCAGCGACGAGGTCAAGCCACCGCCCCCAACCAAACACAGATCTAGGGTTTCTTTTGGATTTCTTTTTAAGGGTTATTTTCTCTCTCTAGATTTTTCTAGAGAGAGAAACTCTGGATGGGTCAAAACATGAGCACTATTAATTCCATTATAGAGCGAGATTCTTGCCACCAATCTTTCTCTAAGTACTCTTTTCTAGTCATCAAACCCTTTCTTCATCTCCAGAGATTGAGGTGAGGGAACAGAAATAAATAAGGGAAGTGAGGGAAATGAAGGAAAGCGGCAAAAACCAGAGATGCTGGGGGACGCTAGATAAAGCAGGTATAACAACATTTTGTTGTACTTATCTACTCTGACACCTTCACCACATTTAAGACTAATTCATTTAACATGATGGTTTGATTTAATTTAAAAAATGATTAATTAATTAGTATAATTTTTATTACTGTATTTTGTTTACTTATCCAGTAACTCATTAGATAAATTAATGATGCAATTTTTGTTTTGTAAGGCAACTGATTTATTACTGACTAATTACTGTTTTATCAATCTTAGTTACTGATTTCATTATTTAATTGATTCGATTAATTACATTCATACCTTAATGTTTTTTGTTTGTTAGCATTCCTCGAACCCTGAAATTTTTAGATGACAATTGTAAAGCTCAATCAATTGGCCAGTGGTAAGGATAGTTCAGTGAAACAAAATTAATAGCATTAATTTCAGTATGTAATAGCTAGTTACTAGTTTACTAATACAAAATTAGTTATAACTATATAGTTATTGTTGTAGCATTAGAATTTTAGTTCGTATTGTGTGGTATACGGTTGCTTGTATTGTTTAATATGTGGTCTTTATTGACTTTGTCGTGTTTCCATATTCTTTTCTGATTTCCCCTAATTTTCTATATCTCCTCTTAGGGGTGGGAAGTTTAAGGATAACGCAATAACACAAAGGAAAATCTTCCATTGTGTACCACCTCTCCGTGTGTACTCGTGTGCACTCGGCCTTCCCGCCTTCGTATCGACGATCCGAACCGTTCACATTGATCTATACATCTAAATTAGTCTAAATATGTAAAATCAAATCATTTAAAATTCAATTGCGCATCCATGACTATAAAAAACAATGATTTTCAGCAATACAATTTTGTAACACTTCAATGGATGGGCAAATGAATTTCAAATAATTTGATTTTACATATTTAGACTAATTTAGATGTGTAAATCAATGTGAACGATTCGGATCGTCGATACAAAGACGGTAAGGCCGAGTGCATACTCCGTGTGCACCATAGGTGGTGCACAACGGAAGACTTCCCATAACACAAATACACAAATACATGATCTGCATTCAACCCAAATTTTAGGCTACTCCAAAATGGATCTGGTAGCTTAATGGCCAGGGTATAGATCCTTAAAAAATTCCGTTTAGTTCATGGATTCTTGAGGACACGAACCCGACAACCTGTTGGTTAACCCAAAATATACATTTACATTAAATTAATTATATTTCCTAAATGCTGAAGTCTCCTATAATTAGATATTCTATTTTAATGTTTTCCCAAGCCTAGTATAAATCAATTTTGTGAATTAGGCAATGTAAATATTAACATGATACATAATTCGTAACTAGAGCACCTCACATGCAATAGCGCAAGTGCGTCAACTCTTTTCCCCCTTGCACATCCATTACTCAATATTTTAAAATTTATCAACATATTTTATTATTTTTTGAAAAGAAAAGAAATTGCTATAGATTCTCTTTCATAAATTTGGCGACATTAGTTAATTTTCCAACTTCCTTTTTTTAAAATTAAACTTAGCAACATGCTTTTTTAAAATTTTAAGGATTTATTTAGGGTTTCTTAATATTAAGTTCCGACATTTTCTCCTTTCAGGGTAGTGGGTGGGTGCAAAACGAACAACAAACATATCTACTTCGTTATATACAGTAAACAGTAAATATGTATGGAAGCGATAAATTATCATATTCCTTTACTAATGAGGTGAAAGTTTGCCGTTAGCTATAGATAAGACTAACTTTGATAATATAATTAAAGTAGTTTTTAAACATAACTAAATAGGTTGGCGCTTTTTGCTGTTGAAAGTCTGCTACAAATTAAACCCAAACAATCCCCTTATCTATGACTGCTACTTCTTAAAACCATGGTTAGTTGCTCGAACAACGAAGACCAATATTCACTTTGAGCCAGAGATCATTTTAGCTTCAAGCTCTCGATAATAGCAAGGTTTGACCATCCACAAGCTTCATACACTACATTGTAGATTGAGTCTTTGTTTGATCTAAGTAATTAGTTAGTTGAACCTTATTGGACACCTAAGACTTCTCCAATTTGAACCTTATGAACACAAACATTTATTTAGAACTTATGTTGTATCGAGGACTTGTGTAGCTACCACCGAGGATTTAGTGTCAAATACATGTAACTAGTATGTTATAATGCAATAGTCTATAAATTGTGCCGGAGTGTCGTACAATAGCGTATCAGGTGTGTCGTGTCTATGCTTTTATAGTTCATGATGTTTGCAAATGTGGTTGTAGTACATTGGTAAAGCCAGGGGCACCATGAATGAGGATTGCTTCAATCCGTGAACGAAAATGGGAATGTGGATCGCTACATGTCCTAAACTGTGGTATGCCAGGGGCAGGCTTCTTAGGGTCACTTGATCAGAAAAAAATATAGAATATAGAATGATTTTTATGAGGTTCCAAAGAATTGAGTGTATATAGAAAGCTAGGGTTTGATTACATAGAATGAGATCAATATCTCTGGTTAATTGTTAGCAAACTTTGATTATGGGTACTAAATTCTGTCATAATCATTTCCTATATAGCAATGAACATAAATTAAGTTCAAGTTTTGGGTCTGAAAATCATTTTCCAAAAAAAAGTGCGCAATTGTTAATCAAATTTAGGGCATTATCATAATATTTTTTGTAGACTTTTTCAGTCAGCAATTATCATATTATTTGTCTAGTTTTATTTCTAATGTTGGACGACTAGCAATAAATGTTAAGATGGTACTTTTATCTGGTGTTTCATGTGAGATGAGTATCCTCATTATTCTTCCAAACAACCTTTATTGTGTTCTTCGGATTTCCAGTAGCGATCAACCATGTCTTTACACTAGGCCACATCACTTTCTATTCACATTGCTCAAATGACAATTATCGGAACAATAGAAGTGATTGATTTAATTGGAAGAGTTCACAACTGTCATATCTTTCCTATTGAATTTACATAATGAATGAGATATTTTTATAAATAAAAAATTCAAGTAACCAATTATATCATCGAGTATGAGATAAGTGTACAGGTCAATAAATGTCGATGACAATGTTTGCAATAACCACTAAGTGTTGTGGATAACAATGTCATAAAGATGATGATTGTCAACCATAAAAGTGCATCAAGAGATTAATTAACTTTGCAAAAAATTTAGCAATTATACTAAATGCAAATGTCAACAACCATAGAAATAAAAAAAACACAATCTGCAATATTAACCAGGACTATCAACAAGCTAGCAAAAAAGAGGGCGAAGAGGACAAAAGAATAAAAAATTCAAAGGCTGAATTAACAAGAACAGAAAATAATATATGCAAATTTAATATATTGTAAAGAAAGTGCAACACTTCTGAATTATACTCATGGCAGTAACTGATAGAAGAAAAAAAAGAGACAAGCATGCAAAATTTAACTAAAGAAGAAATCAAACTCACTTCATGCAACTCTTTACCAAAAATTATACTACATTCCGCCATGATTTTAAGGGGAAAACGACTGCCTCCATGAATTAAAGATCAGCAACATTCTCAAAAATATATCTTACACAGTAATCTAACTCTGCCCTCAGACTCATCTAAGGAAAAGTTTCCGCCTCAAAAACCGTAAAAGTCCATTGAAGTTTTAGAAATGAAAGTGAGGCCACTGATCTATGGGGGGGGGGGGTAAAGCTATGCACAGAAGAGAACTCAAACAATAGTTATCTGTCCTATTGATCTCTCTCAATCCCAAACTTCAGTAAACAATAAAGCTCTCAAGAATTAATACTTACAGGTTCTTGTACTGTAGAAGAAAGTAAAGCCCCTGAAATTTGCATACATCCAAATCTTTAGATTACAAACCCAGTCCAAGAGCAACACAAGAGCCTGCAAAATCAAACAATATTTACTGATAGTCATACCCTAACTCTCGAAGAATGTATCAACCAATATGAAGGAAAAGAAAAACCACTTTAAGTACAGACCGAAATCGACGAATGTACACCCAGCATACCGTAATTGGCAGTTCAAGCATCAGATGAAGGTTTCTCTTGGCTGAATAATCAGAGGCGTTCAACATGATGCTCTTTGAGTGATTCTGGGATTTGAGAGAGAAAAGTCTTTCTGGCATCAGCTATCAGTTGCCTCCTGTATTTTTAAGATCAGAGTTGTGTATTAAACCAATGCTGCTTAAGGTAATTTTGCATCAGAATTTGGGCAAAAAAAATTGTATAATCAATTATGAAAGAATTTCAAAAAAATAAATAAATAAAAAATAAATCAATTATGTAATGACATAAAAAAATCTAAGGTTCACCAGATTTCCAAATTCTATGTTTATGAAAACGAAATGTGTGTGTGCAGGGCAAAGGAATTTTCATTAAGGGGGTCAAGGAACAATATGTGCAAAGCTTTTATATGAACTAATAAGAAAAATAAAATTTCACTTTTTAGCATGTAATAATATGAAGCAAACAACCATAACAGAAATGTACCACAAAGGGTTGCACACCAGTAGCATTAAGAACCTCTACAGGTTTACCAAATAAATTTGCCAATATCCTCAATGATTCAACAATTGTATATGTTTATAATTTACAACCTATTGTCGGGAGTGTTTGGTTGGAGGGGAATGGAGGGGAGGGGAAGGGTTTTTTAAAACTTTTTATGTTTGGTTCATTTTTTTGGAGGGGAGGGGAGGGGAGGGAAATGGGTGGGTGCAACACCCCTCCTGAACTAATTTTGACTCCCCTCCAATATTGGGAGGATTTGGAGGGACGATAAATTATGTCAGATTTTTAATGTGAATGGCCTAAATTGCCCTTTTAGTAATTCATTCACAAAATAACTTCATCATCAGTGTTGAATAAACATCTCCACTTTCGGACAAAGAAGACCTCACTTCTGATTCATATTTCCAACGATTAGAATCGAGAACGAAATCATAGTTTTCAAGTTTTTATCAGCCATTGGCTGATAAACCATTTGATGATGATGATGATGCTTTAAATCCATCAGCCATATCACCACGACCAGAGTTAAAGAGGAGGTTCGACCAATTGAATGATCTGTGCACAATTCTTGATGGGACACGGTCACTATCTTCGGCAGAAACTTTAGCAATAGAATTGTTAGTGTATTAATGTATGTATACTAGGATTTGGTTCAAAGATCGACAGCCTCATTAGTTCATTAGTTTTTATGCTGAAAAGTACATTATCCATATTCTAGCAGTCCATACGTAGTACTGATGCTGAATTCATCAAATTAATACACTAGGACTTTGGGAGGTTAAGGGAGGATGCAACACAGTAACTTGTCCCAAAGATTAGTTCGATTGGACATATCGATCACCTTGTGAAGGGTATAAAAGTAATTTTATTATAAAATCCATTCCCTCCCCTTGTGAACCAAACAAGAAGATAATTATTTTCCTTCCCTCCCCTCCTTTGAACCAAACAGAGTGTTCATTAAATCCCTCCCCTCCCTTTCCCTCCCGTCCCCTCCATTAAAATCCCTCCTCTCCCCTCCCCTCCTTTGAACCAAACAGTGCCTAAGAGCATCTACCCCATCATGGGTTGCCATTTTAATTTTGGCAACCCAAAGGACAACTTCTCTCAAAAATAGCAATAAGTTCTACAACCATGGTTGCCAAATATGTAAATAATAGTGTATAATAGTGTATAATAGTGTATAATATTGTGTTTGTGTGTGTGTGTGTGTGTGTGTGTGTGTGTGTGTGTATAACTCTCAAAAATAGCAATAAGTTCTACAACCATGGTTGCCAAATATGTATATAATGGTGTATAATAGTGTTAGTGTGTGTGTATATATATATATGCAAATTTGGTGGGAAAAGGGAATAAGTTTGGTGATTAGACATATAGCAATTGCCAATTTGTTTGCCAAATTTGAGAAATAAAATGACAATGATCATATTTGGCAACCCATTTGAGAGGTGGGTGTGGTGGGGGGTATTTATCATTTGGGTTGCCAAATATGAAAATGAGAGGCATTGGTGGAGTTGCTCTAACACACTACTGCTATGTGTGTGTGTGTGAGAGAGAAGAGATAGTGGAAACTCGAAAGTTAGGTAAAGAAATAAGAACAAAATAACTCAAGTTATACCCCTACTGATGCAAATTTGCAAAAGATCAAAGGGTCATTTGCAAACCCCCCAACCAACCATCAGCGATGCACAAGTGTGTGGAGAAAGATGCAAACTACAATTAATCAAATGCTTTGTTCCTACATTATCTTCTCAGGCTTTACCTATTTTGCTTTTGACTAACTTGTCATGGTACGAAATGCTAATTGACTTAAAAGTGATCCTAACTCAAACACTTTATATAAACTATATGTACACCAAGGTTTGAAAACTCAGGAACGGGATTGGGTTTCTCTAAATATTGGTATCGCGAGATTAGCAATATCGGATCACTTCATCGAACTTTTCTATATTGGATAGTTGATACTTTAAAAAAAAATTTTAAAAAATCATTATTCTTAATAAAAATATTCGCATTAATGTAAATGTTTTTTTCAAAGAAATAATAGTATTTAAATTCATTTTTGTTCAAATCATATATGATGCAAGAGTTTATCTAATTTAACACTATTGATGGAACTCAATATTTTTGGTTTCAAAATTAAAATTGAATAAAACTGAAGAGAACCTGAAAATGTGGATCTGCCAGTCTTAAATAATAAATATTAGGAGAAAAAAAACACACTTATCATACCTAAAAAGACCAGATTCCTATTATTAAAAAAAAATTAGACAAACCTTTCGTCTGCTATAGTGTGTGGAACCCACTTCCAAAGAAAATAAGAAAGATTGCCTCGAACCAAATAGTCAAACCCATTACTTTAAGAAAATTGTGTAGGCCCTACTTTAAGAAAATTGGGAGCAGTAAAAACATAAGAAAAACTTTGAATCCCTAGAACACCCAGACTCCGTTACTGTTCCTCTTCACTTCTTCACACCTTCTTCATTCTGCCATCAAAACAAACGAGAAAAAAGACAGGAGAAAGTGAGGCTTCATAATAACACAACCTTTGTTGGTCGAATCCAATTTCAGCTCCAACACCATCAACACCAATCACTCATCATCTTTTCCGTCAATGTCTCGCCGGTATCGGTCAGTCTTGGCCTGATTTCAGCCAACAAGTTACCTGCCTTAGCCATTCCCAAGAAAAATTGCCAATACCAATCTTTCTGGAGGATTTCTGATCACTATGCTCAAAACCGATCGATTTGGATCGGTATCGGTCAAGTTTTACAACCTTGGCGTGCACGAGTACGCAATGCTTACTGTTATCATTGATCATGTTTTACTAATTTGATATTAGTTATGGATTACAAACTCACTATTCTAGTAATTAATAAAGTTATTATCTAGCAATGAAATAGGAAAAAAAAACTTGAACATTCGCTTTTTATATTTACGCATTACAGTATGGTCAATGAAAACAGAGCAAAAAATTACTTTAACATACAGTCTGAAGAGATGAAAAGAAGATGGGTCTACAAGACTGCAATTCAACAATATTCTGTGTATGTATCAAATGCATAAAGTACTTTGAGCGTCTATGTTTACAAATGTCAGTCTTGTGTGAATTTTTGTGGGTTTTTGAGACACCATTGCTTTCATTAGTATCCACAAGCATAGTTTCCAAATACTTTTCAAGGAAGAATTTAGATCTGTAAGGTTACCAAGAATTACTTCAGTTGAAAAGCAGCAGTGCTGTTCTCACCTTAACTCAGTATTATCAGGACAACTACCAATTATTTCTGTGCATAACCGCTTTCTGGCACGCATGTAATTATGCACTTCATCAACCCAGCCACATGACCGTAACTCTGAAGATGCTTCTGAAGCAATCCTGTAGAACGCCATCCATGTAAAAATGTGAGAATTGATGAAGATAAACTTTGATTTGGCTATACTGCACTGAAAACTGAGCTCAAATAGCACATTCCAGAACCTATTGTTTTTTCATATACAGGAAGAAGAAACCCAGTATTGCCCAAGAATGAATCCCGGTATTGCCCAAGAATTAATCAAAACATGGCAGAAATGGATAAGAAATTTGAACCAAAACATGACTGACATATTCTAAAACCCCAGTATGATGTTATTTTTCAGACTGAACAAAAACCCAGTATGATGTAAGGATAAGCCATGATCAAAAGCCAAAATAAGATGCAAAAATATTTCCAATATACCAAGTATTTAGATGCATGCATGTGCTATTTCACCAAAAACAAAAAACAAAACAAAACAAAACAAAAAAACAAAGTAGCAAGAAAAAGAAACTTACACTTCTTTAAATTTTTCAAGTTCTTCAGAATGTGCCAAGCAACATGTTTGTATATTGTATGAAGCATCATTTCTCGATGAACTGCAAGTCCCTTTGATACAAATGTCTAAAGATACATCTCCTTCTTTGTTGGATAATTTTCTCTGAGGAGCTGCGAGAACAGAGTCAGTCTCAGAAGGCAGGAAGCTGGATGGATGGTCGAAATCTCTGTTCACAGCAGCCAAACTTTGAGTGGCTTTTTTGTCATACATATTTTCTTTGAGATGATTACAGCATCCATTTCCATTCAGTAGTATCTTACCATTCTCCACTAAATGAGAAGAATTTCCATTAACAACAATGCTTTTAGATGATGATGACAATACCTTATTCTCAACCCTACCTTTTTCCATGGAATCATAATCACAGAGAATTATATTCTTTGTAATAGATAGTTTGTGGTCCCCATTTTTATACACAGATCCATTGGAATGATCCCCAAGATTACCATTTCCATTTACAACTGCTTTTTTCTTTTCAGAGTTAATATTAAATGGCTTGATATGTGGATTGGAAGATATTTTACCATTCTTCAGAACAGTTGGGGTGTTATTTTTTGAAGTTACCCCATTGGTTCTGATTATTGCTGCTTTCGAAAGTTCAGCAGACTTCTGATGTGATGATACTTCGTCAACATTGGAATCGGAAGTAAAAGCATAGTAGGGCGAACCAAGCTTACTAGATCTTGGGCTTGGGTTATTGCGCAAATAGAAAAGAATATAGACCTTCTCTGACAAAACCTCCTGTGTGCTTGAGAGTGTAACCTGAGCATCATTACAGCAATACCAGCGACCAGAAGGGTCCTGCATAAGTACCAGAGGAAAGTTGAATGAACAGTCATGCATACATAAAGGAAGTACGACAGTTCAAAATAATTAGCACAGAAACAGACTGAAATCAGATAGGAAGAGAAACCTTTAGATATGCATAGTAATGTCCAGAATCAGGTGAAAATCCTGTGTGTACAATGCTTCCAAAAAGATTATATGCTGGTTGCAAATCCTGGATCAAAAAGAAATCAATAGAATAAATAAATAAATATATATCTATATAATAAAACACAAAGAAAGCTATCAAGTGGTTCACATTCAATCTATCCCAAAATCAATGGACCAGATCTACCCTCACAAAACATATTTTTCCGCCCAAATTTCAAACTCCACAAATTCAAAAACACACACACACACACACACTCTCTCTCTCTTTCCCCAAAAAAAAAACACCCGTTCTCTCTCTCTCTTTCTCCCTGTTCTCTCTCTCTTTCTCCCGCCCACTCTCTCTCTCTCTCTGTCTCCCTCTCTCTATCTCCCCACTTTCTCTCAGTCTTCCTCTCTCTCCCCAACCTCCACTCTATCGCATCCTTAGCACCCCCCACCTCCGCTCCGTCGCCTCTTCAGCAACCCCCACCATCGGGCCGTCTTCAGCGCCCCCCCCCCCCCAACCTCCCGATCCTAACCCCCTCCTCCTCCCTTCCAGTCGATTTCACCATCCAGTCGATTAGAAGAATCAGCCTCCGTTCTCACCTCCAGTCGAGTCGAAGCCTCCGCCTGCCGTCGCTTCCCGACCTCATCCTCCCGAAGTCCCAATTGCCGCCCTCTCACCCTCCACCTCAGACGTTGCCGTTCGCAGCTTCCCTGCACCGTCTCTCCATCGACAGCCCCGACCTCGACAACTCCGCAGGCTCCTCCTGCGACGCCACACAGTCTCGTCGCCTTCCCCCGTTCGAGCTTCGTTCCTCCACCTCACAGTCGCCATCGCACTCGAGCATTGATTTCACCATCCAACCATCGATTTCACCTCACAGCGACCCCATCCAACCATCGATTTCACCATCTCAGGTATACAAAATCCAATCATCGATTGTGCTATTTTTTTGCTTGGGGTATTGATTGAGATAGTGTTGTTTTGTTATAATATTTGGGTATTGTATTCTGATTTGGGTATTGACAGATTAGAAGAATTGGGTATTGAAGGAAGTTTGTGTATTGAGAGAGATTTGGATATTTGTGTGTTGACAGATTACAAAATCCAACCATCGATTAGAAGAATTGTGCTGTTTTGGGTATTGAAAGAGATTGACTAATTTGGGTATTGAAAGAGATTGACTAATTTGGGTATCTTTAAAAGCACGTATGTTTGGGTATTGAGAATTTCTTAGATTAAAAGCACATATGTTTGTATTGTGATATTTGGGTATTGAAGGAAGTCAATGTGGGTGGTTTGGGAGGGATTAAGGGAAATTTTGTTGATTTCGATATTGAAAATGCTGATAATTCTGTAGGTGTAGACAATGGGCTTAGTGTTGTTGATTCGGAGATTGTTAGTGGAGGGAGTAGTAGTATAGCGAGCATTGATAAAGGGAAGAGTTTGTACTGCTGTGAGATTATTGATTTCGAAGAGTTTGTACTATAGAGTTTGTAGTGTTGTAGGTGTAGGCAATGGACTTAGTGTTGTAGGTGTGGAAGCTTATCGTGTTTTTGAGGATGGTTCCAAATTTTCAATGACTTCACCTCCTATCGCTTCGTCAAGTAGAGTTGTGGATGTGGCGAGTAAGGTTCAGAATGGGTACCGATTTTTGCCTAATTTAAGTAATTTGCATGTGGGTTGCAGTAAACATAGAATGCACAGCGTTTATTCTAGGTTTGTTTATTACATAAGAGTAGGGGTTAGAATTGTTACATAACCGCGAATTTGGGGTGAGTAAACCGGTATTATATCAACTCAAAAAGGATTATAAAGAATTCAAAAATTTGATAACTATATAGTTTCATGAGATAATTTCATTTCCAAGGCGATATTATAATCAAAACATTCAAGCTACCAAGCATGCAGTTGGTGAAGAAATCAATGGAATTGGTATAACAAATCCCTGGTGCAATGAAAAACAAGTTCATTTTTGTCGAGAGTTAATAGATTAAAGTTAAATATACAGACTCAGTAAACCAACGAATTTGGAAAAAATATTGCAAAAAGAAACATCAGATAGTAGGTTTAGTAGATTGTTAGGCGTTGCACTCAAGATATTTTCTGCTCTTCAAATATGGAATCTTGGAGTTTAGTGAGATTCTCCCAAAAAACTGTGCTTAGTCATTCTACATCCTGTTCATCTTTCTTGATCACCCGACTAAACACCATAGAAGAAAATAGATTACTCTACAATGTCTTCATTGGTTTGTTAAAATAATTAGAACGTCAAAGTTAACCATCATATATTTCCCCTCCTTTATATACAGATCAATTGCTCCAATTAAAGAACAACAATGGATGACAACACTATATATGGCCATGTAAGTATCTTCTTTTTTTTAAAAAAAATCTACAACTCTTGATATAACAATAAGTTCCTCACATTTTAATGTTTACTTTAATACCTTACAGGATGATGTTGACTTGGAAAAAACAGTAAGTGAAGCTTTCATTGTGTTCTTAGCACATTAATTAATTGTCCACTTACATTCAAAATTGATATTTTTCTATTGCAGATACAATTCCTTCGACAAAAAAATGTCGGGGTTACCATTCGAGACGAACGCGAGCTTAATCTAATATCTCTTCGCAAGGTAAGCTTGACCCCTTATTACTTGGTTGTTCTTTTGCTCATTATTGTTTTTTTATTAATTCCTACTTTTTAACCACCCAATGCAGAGAAAGGAAACAAGTTATTCTGGCAAAGGAAAGGGAAAAGAAAATGAAATGTCCAGTGCAGGTATATACTTATCTTGCTTCTTTATCTTGCTTTATCTACAATGCTTTTTCTTTATCTTTCCTCACACTACTTCTTTTATTTATTATCGATGTAATAATCAAAATTAATACATTCTCAATTAAGTAAGTGGTTCTCCTCTTAAACAATCATTTATAACGATTCATTTTCACAAATTTAGGCTCATAATGTTCATGTTATATCGAGAGAAACTTGAAATGTGCTCTACACGAGTATTAGACGCAACTGACGAATGTTTACCTCGAACAATTGTTCCTTCTAATGTACCACAGAAACATACGTATTATGGACATACGTATGATCGTATTTTTCTACTCCTACCAGAAGATTGTTTGAGCTCAACAACAAACATTGTTTATCCTGAAGTTCTTTTATAGTTATTTTAAAAAATACAGGTACTTTAGATTAAAATACAAGTTACAAATTTATGACTTTGATTATCTTTCAATAAAAAAATTTCATACACTAACTCATGAACCTTACTTGAATAAAACTTTTTATTCAGTTAGGTGATCTCCATAAACTCAAGTCGCCAATATTTATTGTAACTATTAAATAGTATTATGGATGATCCGCAAACTATTAAATTTTCTCTAAATAGAATTAAGAAATGCATCTACTAAACTGTGCATGAGCTACCACTACCATACTCTAAGCACATCCTCTCAAGTATACAGTGTCTAAATTTCATTTTAGATGATATTATATTCTTTGTTTTCCCACCACCTTGGCAGAACGATAGTATAGCAAGCACAAGAAGATTATAATGAAGCCGTTAGCATAGTAACATTTTTTTTCTTCATATGGAATTGGGCAGACCGATAATTTCTGTCTTCCATCAAACCTTTTGGTTCACTACCTAGAAAATATAACCCGAGTCTATTCTGTAATCTAAATTAAGGAAACATCCAAAAAAACGGGACAATTCAAATGCACACCAATTGGACGAAACTGTTGATTGTAATGTAAAGTAGTAGAAGCGTAGTGAAGCGAGAGGCTGGAGATTAAGCTTCAAACGCTTCAGCTGAGATAAATCTGAAACAGCACAACCCTATATTTTAGAATTTTTAGTAGAAGATCAAGTAATTAAGGAGAGAGAGGAAGAGGAAGAGGAAGAGAGGGGAGGGGGGATAGTCTAGAATATTTGGAAGCATATTTAAATGACAAAAAAGGGTATTCAAGCATAATTAACTAGAAAGATACACTGTAAGATGAACTAAAAATAGAAGTTAAGGATGGATGAATGTCAAACTACTAATATTGTTACTCACCTTTCTTCAACCAATTAACCATCCTTAACAACAATGATGCTAACAAAAAAAACTTCTAAATCTAACTTGAATGAAGTTTCGATTAATGTCGGCTTAGCCACCTCTGTACCATACCAATTGTGAGGATCAATGAAGGCATGTGGATGCCATTGTTAGATGCTATGAGACCAAGATAGAGGAAGAGCTGAAAAGGATGATTAATGAAGGTTGAAAAGAACTTATTGATTGGAGGTGGAGAGAGGACTGATAGAGGTTGCTCAGTGGTGATGAGCTTCATGGAAATTAGAGAACCATAGGCTGGTGTTGTCGGAGGTTTAAAAGGAAATTACAAGAACGAAGAGAGTGATATGTGAAGCAGGCCTGAGAGAGAAAGGCAGAGATTTAGCGATGGGGTTGAGCAAGGATAGAGATAATGGTACAATTAATTTAGTCAACTATATGAATTTTAGGATAGTTGAGGTGAGTTTGGGCTGTAATTTTTAGTGGTTTAGTTTAAACCCACTAACTAGACATGGCCCACATTTTATAAAGTTGTGTCCTCTCAAGTATACAGATAATCTTATTAACTATATATTTTTTAGTGGCAACAATGATCTTAACAGTTATTATTTTGGGAGGTGATGTATAACAATGATCTTAAAAGAAAAGTATATACATTAGTAGTTATTAAACAAATTCTTGAAATATGAATGACAATTAGTATCTTATCAGGCCTTTAGTGTGATCATCTGTTTATCAATTCACACTTCACAGTTACACTATCAAGCCTTTAGTGTGATCATCTTTTTTTCAATTCACACTTCACAGTTACACTACTCATAAGTGACTTTTTAAAGTGGAGTTATAACATATATGTTTCAATCTGTAACAGATTAACTTCTTTACTTATTTCATAGAGATAGATATTAAATATAACTATGGTTATCTTAAACACAAGCATATATATATTGAATCTCTCTTTATTTTTCTACAAGACGATGCTAAATTTTCAACTATACAGCAATTGGAGTTGCAATAACAAACAATTATTCTAGCAAAAACAAGTATCACCCTTTCTATTATTTGATGGGAAACATTAAATCAATAATGAGCCAGCAAACTCTTCAAATCAATTAACTTATCAGTAATGAAATATTGACACCATATATAAGAAGAAAAAAATAGAAAGAGGGTCGTCTATTAACTTATTATTTTTTCTTTAATGAAACAAGACGACAAAATAAAAAAACCATTTATATATGATAGACTTACCTTACCAAAACTTATTTTCATTGTTATTTTACTTTTGAACTTTAATAGAACTGGGAAGCAGCTGACATGGACCTCAAATTTATAAATGCAACTACATTGAGGAATTGGGGTTGCAATAAGGTAAATTTATATTTACTACAACTACAGCCTATGTTAACCGTTAATTACTGCTAATTTAATGCTTCTTTTTTCCCCAGATTATCGTCCACACTCAAAACCGTCATGTACATATTGACAGTTTAACTTTTTGTAGGGTGATGAGGAACATGTTTGGTTGAAGGCATTGTTCTATTTGAAAGGTAATGGTTTTAAAACTATTACTATTGTTTTAATTCTTTATTGTAAACTTACTATTTGATTTAAAACTCTAACTGTTTTTTTAGGCTCACTGTTTAGTCCTATTTTTGAAGACTTCAACCATTGTGTTCTCCTACAACCATGTAATTTTTTTTTCATTCAGTTGATTGGTGTTTAGTATGGTGGAGGATGTAATAGTTGTAATAGTTGTAATATTTAGCATTTTGGGAGATGATGTAAGTAATTGTATATAATGATGATATAATATAGTTATGTTAATACCCGTACCCGCAATTTTGTGGAGTATTGGGTTCTGTGTTTGGTTTTTTAAAGGTTTTTTCAAAAAATTCATTACATTTTCAAACGAATTTTGGGTTTTTATTTTGTATCTTGCATTATATTCTGATTTTTCCCCCAGAGCCTTATATATATGATGCCTGTGTGATGTTGCTTGGTTTCGCCTGGGGATGATTGATATTTATTGCCTGTGATGTCATATTTTTAATTGTTAGCAGAATTCCGTAAGGAATTTCTGTAAAAGGGCTAATATTTTAGGGGAGGTTCTGTCAAAATTTTTACTAAATTTTCTAAAATTTATTATGTTTCCAAATGATATCTTGGTTTTTATTTTGTATCTTAGTCATATGAAGATTTTTTCTTCCCAGAGCCT
Source organism: Hemerocallis citrina (assembly GCA_017893485.1). Lineage (NCBI taxonomy): Eukaryota > Viridiplantae > Streptophyta > Magnoliopsida > Asparagales > Asphodelaceae > Hemerocallis > Hemerocallis citrina. The sequence continues at coordinate 45,722,585 of CM030367.1, forward strand.
TATATATATAATGTCTGTGTGATGTTGCTTGGATTGGCCTGGGGAGGATTTATATTTCTTGACTGTGATGATAAATTTTTAATTGTTAGCAGAATTCCGTAAGGAATTGCTGTAAAATGGCTAATATTTTAAGGGAGGTTCTGTCGAAATTTTCAGAAAATTTCCTAAAATCTTTTATGATTCCAAACTATATCTTGGTCTTTTATTTTATATCTTTAGTCATATGAAGTTTTTTTTTCCCAGAGCCTAATATATATGATGTTTGTGCAATGTGGCTAGGATTGGGCTGGGGAGGATTCAATTTGACTGTCTATGATGTTAATTTATTAATTTTGAGCAGAATTCCGTAAGGAATTGCTCTCAAAGGAATAATATTTCATGAGAGATTCTATCGAAATTTTTACTACAATCCTGCCTGTAAAATTTTAAATAATACTGTCGAAATATTTACTAAACAACTTAATTAATTGATCATTCTTTGCGATAACGTGCCGTAGAAAACATTTTAAAGACGTCGTATCAGAAAACTATTAGGAAGCAATATAATTTCAGAGGAGGCCTGTATAGAGTAGTTGATTGTATTAGAAAGGTGGGTGTATTTGTTTACACCCACCTTTTTTGTACCTCTTTAACAATTATTCGTTAAAATGTTTTAGTTTTTTTAGAAATTTATATGCAGTTCACTCAATCAAATAACTCTTAACTAAATTTACATGCAGTCCCGAATACGTGCCGTAGGCACGTGCCACGGGCATACCTAGTATAAATATATATATAAATATATAAATAAAAAACTGACACAAAATTCTGACAATATCAGCATTTAAGTAATCCACATTGGTTCAGTTTGAGAGTATCATGATTGTCACAAATGTATAGATAATTTTCAAGGATGATTAAAAACAAACTGTCCATAATTTTTTAGTACTAATATATAGGTGCATAAAGCAGAGTAGTGAGCTATTTCCAAAGCAAAACTGTGTTCCAAAGAAACTTAAAAATATACCTTGTCAGTAAGACACCAGTAAATGTACTGTAAAAAAGGCTAATTTGTCAGACTCAGCTTAAGTACTTATTGCAAAATACATGTTCCGTATTTTGTTATCTGCAACTACCCTAATGTTAAGAGGCATGATACATTTCTTATGGTCCAAAATTATTCAAACAAAGATAATTTGCATCTTTGGTGAGTGTTTCCAATGGATTGATTTATGACATTGTACTGTTTGTGCACCTTACGAATAATGACATCTTATGATAATCTGATTCAAACTATACATAATTTGCAATGATTATAGGATTGCAATGAAGTTGTCCGTATAGATGATAAGGTAATGTATATATAGAGTACTATAGTTTGATTATAGAAAATATGATCAATGTGCCTCTTGTTAAATTCTCAAAATGCAAACAATAGTCATAAATGCACATATGAATTTCTCTCAAAAGAATTTTCAAGATTTGTAGCATTCATTTCATCATTCCAAATCGCTAATGTACAATGTTACTGATATAAAACGTAATCCTAAATAGAGAATTTCCAAAAATTTTAAATAAGGTTGTAAACGGCGTTAGGCGGTGGTGGTTCGGTCAAGGGGCGCCTAGCGCCTAGGGTGCCTAGGAAGCGCCTAAGCGGTTGAATTTATTTTGCCGATTTAGTTAATTTCAGCCATATTCTTCAATCATAAGTATAATTATGCAATCCAATTGCAAATATTCATCATGTTCTTATGTAATGTGTAATTAAAGAATGTTTAAGCATAAAAAAAACTTTCTTGTGCAATTAATGTGTAATATGTGCAATTAAAAAAAAACAATTGTCCAATTGTAATATGTGCAATATGCCAATAGATATAATATGTGCAAGATGTGTTATTTTAATATGTGTAATAGGTGTAATATGTGCAATCCATCACCAATAATACTAAAAAAAATAAAAACAATTCCACTACTATTTAAGATCCGTACATAGTATATAACAAATTAATAGATTAATAGTAGTTCTCTTTTTTTTGTGTTATTTTATAGTGTATAAAAAATTGAAAAATAAAAAACGCCTGGGCGTTGGACATCAGGCAGATGCCTAATCGGCGCCATGGACTCATACTCAACAAGACGGCCGCCTAATCGCCTCTAACCGTCTAGACCACTGCCAAATGCAAAGGCGGTTCGTTCTCCTCCATCTGAACGCCTAGGCGCCGCCAAGGCATCCGAGACGGACGTCATTTAGAACATTGATTTTAAAGAATTAATTTTACCAACATGTAATGCGGATCAAATTACAAAATTAAAACAGTTAATCGGTTCGATGAATTTTCAAGAATTGAATTATGTTTAACAGGCCCAATTAATAATTCAGTTCTAACTATCAAATGATTATATCTCTAAGCGCTCTACCACGTAAATGATGCAATATTGATTTGTACTCTAATTAGCAAATAAAAAAGCTTACTCTCAATATTTGTGGACGGCAGATAAATCAAGTAATATAATAGAGATGATAAGGCAGTAACACAAATATTTGAAAAGTTGATAGAGTTTACCGTGTTCGTAGACCGTGATGCAATGTGTTAGATTTGAGCAGCAGATGGTACTTGAGCTGCTGTGTTGGCCTCGGGGGTGACACAGGAAACACGGTGAGGGCAGTGGCAGTGGGCTGCAGTCGGGGAGCTGCAGAATCGGGGCAGCGAGCACCGACAGCTATCGACATGGTGTTGCGGACCCTGCGGTGGTGTGTGTGGCGGCAAGAAAAGGACGGTTGGAGGCAGTGCTCGGGGATGAGGGCAGGAGGGCTCAGGTGCTGGCGGTGCAGCGGGAGGAGCAGCGACGGTGAGGAGTTCGGGGATGGGAAGTGATGGTGAGGTGGTCAGGGTGCAGGTGGAAGGTGGTCGTGAGTAGGGGTGCAATCGAGCCGAGCCGAGCCAAATATCTTCAGGCTCGAGATCGGCTCGTTAAGGAATCGAGCTCAGTTTTGAGCTCGAGCTCAGTTCGAGCCGAGCTTTGACCGAGTTTTGACCGAATTCGAGCCGAATAGCTCGCGAGCTTGGCTTAAAATTTAAAAATACAAGATCGAGCTCGGCTCGTTAAGCTATCGAGCTCGATTTTCAAGCTTGAGCTCGGCTCGAGTCGAGCTTTGACCGAGCTCGAGCCTAATAGCTCGCGAATAGCTCGATTCGTTTGCAGCCTTAGTCGCGAGGCTGCGAGCAATGGTGGGTAGCGAGGTTCGGGTGCAGGCGAGGAGAATGGCAACGAGGCAGGAGGTCGGGGATGGGTTTTGGAAAGGAGATGACAAAGAAGACGGGAAGAGGGGTTAGGCGGCTGAAAGTGGTAATTAGGAGTAGGTTTAATTAATTAGGGTTAGGATTTTAAATTTGAAAATTTGGGGGTAGTTTTAGAGTTTATCACAAACCATAAAATTTTATTAGGATTTATCAAACCCTAATAATTCTCTCAATTGTATCACACAAAAGAAAAGGGATGAAGAGTAATAACTCACACAATAATTTTTTTTATCAAGAATAGCATAACTTCTCATTAATCTCAAGGCCTATATATAGGCTCAAAACAAATCTTGATACAAATCTCAAAATATTTTAAAATCTCAAAAATATTCTAATGCATAAAAGAAACGGGTGCAAATTGTAAAAACTACATATGGCTAAATCTCAAAATAAACTAAACAGAATTGATGTACTCATCAGTTACGGGATGTGTTTGCGGATGGCAGGTGGTTTGGTGTTTCTGGTAACATTGGTTTCACATTGAAGTTGATTATATATATCCGTCAACGTTTGATCTCAAATTTTTATTTTGATGTTTATAATCATCTCATTTGCTCAAGTTATATTCTCTAGTGCCGCCTTATTTAGATTCATTGGGTTGTATGCTTGTCACTCATGCCTTTTAAACCTATAGCACTTTTCTTGATTATCAGTTGGCCTAGTTCTAAATTTGCATAAATTTCAATGATATATAAGTGTTTGTTAATTGCATAACTATCAAACTTGGACAGTTTATCATGCTACACATGAGACAAATAAATGATGCAAGAAAAACAGAAATTATACACTGTACCCTGACTACCCTTAACAAACTAAAATCGACACCCTCCTCCTCCTACACCACTTTCATTTCTTATACTCAACTCTATTTCTATTTCTTCCTTTCACTGAAAACAACCTGACATTTTACAGCTTGCAGTCCAAGGACGCGGCTAGGAAAGTGAGGGTTTTTTTTAGAATAATATACCTAGCTCAGGTTTTAGATACATTAATTTTTTTCTAACAGAACATACATGAAAATAATTCTTCAATATGATAATTTTCTATTCATCACAGATTAGGCAAAATGCACACAATAATGGAGTAATGTAGGTATTATATCATTTATTGAATAATAACTTTATCATACTATAAAAGCACTAAGATTAAATAATGGCAGAAAGTGTGCTACAAAATGAGTTAACAAATTAAATTAAGTATGTCTAATAGTTACTAGGTAAGGTACCAATCCCTAGATGCTTCTTTGCCTAGGGTTATTGCTTGCAACAGTTTCTACCCTGGTGCTCAAAGTCTTAAATTTATGTAAAGGTGGCTGCAAGAGTGCTGCTCTATTAAATTCCAAGTGTGTACAAGGGTTCTTGTGAAAGTAGATTCAACTCAATGAAAACTATATAACCAGTTTACAAAGCTATCTCTTATGGCATATGGGATATTTGTCTGAATAATATGATTTCCATTGCTTGTAGTATATTGTTTATCTTAATTGAATAATTGGTATTTCATAGTTCTGAACCTGTTATACTTCTGATTGTAACTTTCATTAACACATTAGGTTTAGCTTATTGTTCTCTCTTTTGTAATAGCAAGTTGTTCCAATTCTCCTCAAATCATATTCCATGCATATCAAATTATAATATCTCAAGTAAAACTATTGTATTGACATCAACATCATTTAAGACATCTCCCACTAAAAAGAATTCAGTACACCATGCAACTTAATCGAAGTGGCGACAGATGTCTAAAGTTGAAATGATTATGAATAGAAGGGGCTCGAGGCAGCTGAGCGTGGCTCAAGGCGTTACAGAAGTAGAATAGAAGGGGGAAAAAGCATATCAAAAAGGAAATAAAATAAAATTGCTAGGGCACATTGAAATGATTGTGAAACTTTAAATTTTTTATTACTTTGCTTAGATCCTTATCGTGCTTTCTTTTGTTTCAATTTAGCTACTTTTTTATGACTTTTATTTCTAAGATCTATATGTTTTCGTTTATCTATCAATTCGCTATGCTTATTTTAATTCATGCATATTTAACTATTTATGTTGAGCATCATTGGTTCACTGGATATAATTAGTGTGCAAATCGTATTGCATTCATTATTTCATTTAGTTTCATGTTTTGTGTTATTTATATAATGTATGTGACAATGAAATGTAAACAAATGTTATGCCGATCATATTTAAAATATATTTTCCTATCCAACATAACAACCCGACATAACTAGATATCCCGATTTATCCCGATATACACAAAAAATCCAACGCCAATACAACACCGAAATCCAACATTTAAATCCTTGTATATAATGCAAGACTTGTGTCAAAGATTGATGAATGCACGTACTGGAGAAAATGTAGATTTAATGACAATGTCTAAATTGGGGATTATTCATAGTACAAAAACATGTACCACAAATGTAGACAAACGTATAAGTTTTAATGTTCGTTAATAAACATGTGCACATATATTCTAATAAAGCATGGAGATTTACTTTCTTTTAGTGAGCACAAAATACAACACTTTCTCCAACAAGAAACTTACCTGACTTGTACTATACATAAACTTGGATAGCAGTAAAACTTCTTCAAATTCAATATTCCTATTGATCTTCCCACCATGTATACCCTCAAACCTCTACACAACAAACACAAACACAACCAATCAGTCCAAAATCTCCAAACAAAACATGAAAAAAAGACATTTCAAACCACAAACCCACCAACCTTGAGCTGAATCACCAAAACATTTGGTGCTCTCAGTACAAACATCTGCTTCTTCGCTACCGACAAATTCTTGCACCTGCAATCACGACAACAAAACGTCAGTAATTCCAAAATCATTCCAAACCTAAACAAAAACACTCCAAAAACTCCGCTGCACTTCCTTACTTGCTACAATTGTACTTATTATTCCCCTCCAACAACTCAGGCTGAAAAAACTTCCCCAGCGCATCCTTCAATGAATTGCTCGAATACAAGTCCAGACTAATATCCATCATCTCGTCCGTCTTGTTCGACTCCCCTTTACAAGACAGACACTTCACCTGGCTGAGCAGCGTGCCCCCAAATATCTCCTTCAGCACCGTTGAAGATGTTGTCCCTCCTGCAGACGACGAAGGCGCAGCAGCGGCTTTCTTGACGAGCTTCATGCAGGAATTGTGGCACTTGTCGATGACGTAGCGGAGGAACTCGTGGGCGTCTTCCTGGCGGCCGGGGCGGAAGTTCTCGGCGAAGAGGTTGACGCACTTCACCATCTTCACCGGCGAATCGACGGGGGAAATCTCCCAGGTGAGGGATCGGGTGATCTGGCGCTCCACGATGCAGAACGGGCACTCCTTGTTCGGGAACAAAGACCTGCCTGTTGGAAAGAAAAAGAACAAAAAATTCAAGATTTCAAAACCCTAGAACGAAAACAGGCACGGATTTTGAGGAGAGGGACTTACAGAGGAGGGAGTGGTAGGACTGGAGGCAGAATTGGGCGAGGGGAGGGGTGTAGGTGAGGCACTGGAGAACGGAGTTGAGGTAGCAGGTGTTGCCGAGGTTCTTGAGGCCGAGAGGGGCGGAAGTTCGCCGGCGGCGCTGCTGCTGGTTGTTGTTGTTGTTGTGGTTCTGGGGCTGCCACGTCAGATGAAGGAGAGCCATTACGAGATGAGTAGTCTCGAAGTTCGTCTTCTTGGTTGGTGATGAAGGGAGTCGTCGGAATCGTCGTCGTTATCGTCTTCTTCATTCGATGGCATCGTATTTGCCTGTGGTTCTGATTTCAAGGCGGCGGTGGTGGTTACACTCTCTCTTTTTCTCTTTATCTCTCCTCCGACTTCGTTTCGGCTTGCCCTTTCTTGCTGGATTTTTTTTTTATTAGAGAGAGAAAGAGGGCGAGTGGAGTCGAGAAGACGGATAAAGAAAAGGGGGAAAGGGGAAAGAGAGGAAGTGAGAGGGGGCGAAATGAACAAATGAGTACTCGACTTGAGGTTTGGTATTTTCTTAACGAGTAATGCTACATCTCCACTACCATTTTGTTCGCTGCACTAGGTGATACATTTTAATAGGTAGGAGAAGATAGAGTATGTAGGAGCACTCTCCAATAGAAATATACCACCTAAGGTAGTGAACAAAATGATAGTAAAATTGGTAGTGGATGAAGCATTACTCTTTCTTGACCGAATAGATTTGCGCGTGGCCATGTGCGGCACGTCTTCAGAACGATACAACATATAAAAAGACTAGTAAACAGTAAATCAACAAT